>WAAD01008301.1:12740-26258 GCA_013389945.1 Fregata magnificens
CGGCGAGTTCCTGCGCGCGCCCTATCCCGTGCCTCTAATGAAATTTATTTATCTAAAACATCTAGTAATAACGTAAATGGTTTTAATTGCCGCGTATTTAAGCCATCAAACCAGAGTAAAAAAAAAAAAAAAAAAATCTGTTAAAATTGGCCCGTTTCCAAGTCATTGACACCAGCCAGCCTCTCCGAGCGGGCGTCCAAATACGTTTTGATACCGGAGTTTTCAATGCACCAGGTGAAATACCTCGCTAAACCCGGCTGCTTTTAACTACCCGGTCCCTTTTGTTTGCCTCACGTTCCCCATTCATTCAAAGAAAGAAGTTTTAGAAGTTTGGGGTTTGGCTTTTTTTTCTTTTTTTTTTTTTTTCTTTTGAGCGGGAGGGAGAGAGTAATGCATGCAAAATATTTAGTTACAACTTCTGCGAAAGGCACCGATCTGTAACAGCATTTTCTACTTTCACAAAGGATTTTCCTGTTACTTTTGTTCCGGTCACAAAATTAAAAAAAAAAAAAAAAAAAAAAAAAAAAAAGAAAAAGCGAAAGAAAAAAAAAAAAACTTGGGGGAGAGATAAGGTCTGGAAAACAATCTGGAATTGCCAGGCTGTTGGTGGGAGCTCTGCGGGGCTGGCGTCAGGAAGTCTGCGCCGCCTTCTATTACTGTTGATCCAGCTTTGTGCAGCTGCACTCAGTACAATTAGCTTGTAGAAACAATCCTGCTGTAGGCAGCCTCTTCCCTTCAAAGTGCTTTTCTATACTGATCCCCTCACATCATGATGCTGGAAATCAAGTCACAAGCCGACCACTGTTTGGCCAACATCATCTGTGGGAATTCATTAACCTCCATCCCAGAGATGCAACAAGAGATTGTTTGTCCAGAACTAAACTTACAGCTTAATATGATGTAGCCCATACAGGAAAAAACCTGTGTCCCCATTTCTTTTTTTTTTTTTTTTTTTTTTTTTCAAAAAAAAAAAAAAAATTTGCAGCTTTTTTTTTTTTTTTTTTTTTTTTGTCCATAACAAGAAACACATTGTGCAGCTTTTTCTCTTTTTTTTTTCTTTAGGGGGTGGGGAATGTAGCTGAAACCAGGCATGAGCCGGCTCCTGCTAAAACTTTGCCATCAAACTGTTTTTTGGTTCATCGGGCTGCAGTTTCCATAGAAGCAACTTATCCCCGCGATCATCTTGTTGGGTGCACTTTGCAAGCTCATTTCCCGTCTGAGTTTGCTCTGCTGCTCTCAGATGCTGCAGCTGACACATTTCCTCCCCGTGCACTTTGCACCCACCTCATCCTTGCCCAGATGCTCAGGGCTGATTGTGCCTAAAAGGGGGTTTCATCGCACTCCGCAGCTGCCTTGGGGGAAGGGATTTTTTTTTTTTTAATTTTATTTCTACTTTCCCCTGCTTCAGTGCTCAGCTCCGTGCCACGCAAGCAGCAGGCCCTCCTGGTTCCCCCCGTCCCCAGCGCTGCAGCACTGGCTCGCAGGGACGCGGCTGCGGCCGCAGGCCCTCTGCCACACGCCTGTCACGTGCTGCCATGTGTGAGTGCTGCCGGTGGCTCACCGGCCCCGGCCTGGTCCTGCTGGAGTGGAGCTGCCCATGGGACACCGTGCTGTGCACCACCGGCTGGAAAGCGGGGCCCCGGTGCGCCCCATCTGCGTGGGCAGCCCCAGAGCAGCAGCAGGGTGACACCTCTGTGCGCCTGGGGCTGTTTGTGAACAACTGTGCTGCTGGGAGCGTGAGTCCTGCTTCCCCTCACCTCCGTGCTGTCCGGGGCAGGGCTCTTCACGTTCTGCCAGCAGCACCTCTCAGGGCAGCAGGGCTGGCATCAATCTTCCAGGTACCTCACTTGGCCGCCCTTGCTTCCACCCACCCCACTCTGAGCCCCTCTGTGTTCTTCAAGGAACGTATGGATGCACCTTCTCTGAGTCCAGTTTCCAAACTCCGTTCTTTTCTGGGCCATATTTGCAAATGCCACGGGTCTGCCAACTCTAAGATCTCGTTTCCTTTCCCCCCACTATGCTTTCGAATAATGTTGCTTTTGTACAGTATCATTCCCTTCACCCCCACTTCTAAACATCCCTCATCTGCTGCTGTTACATTCCCAAGCTGCGTGTTGTTGGAGGCTTGGGCGGTATTGTGACAAAACATATATTTTCTCATTTTTCCTAGACATCTGCTTTTTGGCCAAAAGTGTTGGACTGTAGGATGGACAAGCCTTTGCTCTGATTCAATTTTGACATGCGTATTGTTCTGTGATCACACTCCCAAATTCTGCTCTTCTGCAGGAATGCCTTTTACTCAAACTATATTTTCTAGCACCACCCTGCAAAGAGGGGTGTTTCTACATAAATTGTGTGGTTTTGCCAGGACATTTATATCAAGTCCAAATTCAGACAGTTAAGTTCTAATGTTTTCTTCTGTTTTGTAGGGTTTCTCATTTCTCTAAGTAAGACCAGCGCCCTGAAGGCATTTCTACGTGAACTGCCACCTGCAAAGGGCTGTTGCTTCCCTGATGCTACTTGAAGAATACTGCCATAAAATCTTTCTGAAAGCAGCATCTCTCTGGCATAGTAAGTGTTACTGGTGTGAGGTGTATTAAATCCATGTATTAACTCTTATGTCTTTACTCCAAAGCAAATACATTTCTTTTTTAAAATCTTCAACTATTTTACTAATGTAATGTCTATGTTTTAATTAAGTTACGTAGTGTGTCTTCTAGAGGTGTTTATCGTGAACCAGTTAGGTGGCTCTCTAACTTACGTGGTTGTGCTAAAATCTGGGATCAAACAAGTTCCCTTCTTAGCGCATGGCTTACATAGCAGATGGTTTTCATCTACCGTAGCTTTTCTAGTGATACCTTTAAATTAGTATAGGTCTAAAATGTTGCAAATTTTGCACTCCCCAACAATTCGCTGGAAAATCCATTTAGAACAGAAAAGGGAGAGGGGCCAGGCAGGAGGTTACTGACAGCACCTCGCGTGCACTAGGGAATAAACCAAGGAATAAAAAATGGGCTTATTCTTTCTTCTGTTAATTATCTGGCTGGCTGGTCCAGCTCCCCTCGGCCTCTCACTTTGGCCTAACTTTGATTTTTAGGTAGAGGCTTGTGGGAATAAGATCACAAACTGCTTGGCTTAATTTCACTGGAAAAAGGAGGGATTGGGAATTGCATTGGTGGGAGGAGATTTTGAAAATCTGTTCCAGGTATGGTTTTAAACACACCCACCCCCCTCTTCAAATTGTAAAATTATAATAATTTCAAGTATAGCTGTGTTTGTATAGTCTGGTCTGTGTGTTTGTTCTTGCTCAGTAACAATGTTTCATGAAGGTAGAGGAGAAACGGAGTCTGTACTGCGACTGTCATCTAATTGCTGGTGAATCTATAACCTCGCCTTCCCGTTCAGTTCAGGCAGAACACCTCAGTTACATGATGGAAAGCCTTGTAGTATTAAGCAGGCAGTACTAATTTAGTGCTTTACTAAAGCTATCACTATTGGTTATGTTAGGACAGGACCCACAGCATTCTCAGTCCTTTTTTACTAACCTATAGAGCAAAATTTTCTATGGTTGGGAGAGCCTAACTGCACTCAGGGTTTGGGTACTGGAAGTGCAGCTTAGCAAAATGTGTGCACCACATCCCAAATGCAAGTGCACCCTCACGAGTCCTGCTGAACCACGTGAGTTCCAGTGAAGTTTCCTACGCTGTTAAAACTTTGCTTCTTTATAGGCACAGAATAAGCGTTATCTAGGTTAAGCTGACTTTCTTAGTGACTGTCGCCTGCATAAACCCACCTGGGAATCACAAAATAGGTATGTGTCTAAATCTCTTGAGAGGCCTGGTCCAGGAGGTGTGCTCAGATCATGCTTAAATGCACACTGACAGCATGGAGCTTAGCACAAAGCGCAGCAGCTGTAGCTGCCGGAAAGTTCAGGGGGAGAGAAGGAAAAGAACTGCTGCTTTTTTATAAGCAGTTTTTCTCGTGAGAGCACTTGCCCTGGAAGTGAGAGACTCAGATTCAATCTTCTCCTCATCAGAGGTGATATAAACTCCCTCCTGCTCGCAAAGCACCCCTAACGACCAGAGTAAAGATAAGGCTAAGGTGGAGGACGCCCACCCATCCTGTTCAAGCTTGCCACGGTAAAGAAACAGATGCAAATTTAAAAGGGCCAGAGGGATTACAAACAAGAGGGAGCCTGACACTGTAGCTCAGGGGTAAAGGCATCTCCTGGATGGCAAGAAGCCTGAATGCTGGGCTGGGCCTGGCAGACTCACCCATTCTTGAGGGTGAGGTTCATCTCACCTTATCTTAGCTATTCAGAGGTTTGGTGTTTCGTCTCTCTATAGTCAATGGGAAGAGAGAACAAGAGACACCTGCAGAGAGTGATTCATTCTGTGCCTGTTCGACACCTCTCTCCGGATGGAGTGAATGTCCTGGCTGGGGGCCGTCACTCCCCATCGATTCTCAGCAGAAGCTAGACAACCAATTGCGACCAGAAGCCTGACTTACAGATGCCAAGTGAGGTGAATTCCACTGTAGATGACTAATTTTTCTCATTCATCATACCCGATTTTAGCCTTTAAAAATTGGGTACATAATCAAAGTTCATCATTTGAGTTCTGTCTCTGTACCATGGCCGTTGCTTCTGTTGGGAGGCTGGAGACGGTAGCTGAGGTGAATTGTCCTTGGATGGTGTGTGTCTTTCTCTGAGCCTGTAGAGCCTAAAGGCCACGTGTGCCCCTAGTTTGCACTCATGAATCCTGGCGCTGGGTGTCTGAAAGTTAAGTGTGGAACTATTAAATGGCATCGTGCAAACTTATTTTGTGGATGGTCTAAATGACTAGAGGCACTATGTACTATTTTTAAGAGAGGAGCCAGTTGCATAAAAATATGCATAAAAATGTCTGAAGGTGTAAAGAGGCTACAACTGGGATTTTCAGAAAGCTGAAAGGCTCCTTGTTTAAATCAATGAAAGTTAAGTACTTGGGAAAATATCACTAAGTGTATATTGCATTTTATGCACTTGCATACTCAGAAAAATCTGTCTCTAACTTCTAAAACTGGAGGTTGGACGCCTTTAAAAATGTTACCTTTAATCCTAGCCCTGAAGAGGTCAGCGTGTAATTTTCAGTTTTGAAAAGCTAGAGTTTTTAATTTTTGATAATGTGGAGTAATGCTGAGGTGTACTACAGGATAAATCCCAAATACGTACCTCATTGTTTCATCAGAGATCAGCAAAAGGTCACCCAGCCTTCTTATCAGATTTCAGGAGTGCAAGTGGTTTTTTTGTGCTAGTCTACGTTTGGTGCACATATATTCTTTGCAACTGGACGATTGCAGGAAAAGACAAGCTGTGTGTTTTTATAATTTAATATTTGTCAAAGGTCATCAAAGGGTTATGTCCAGTCATTTTGCAAAATTTAGGTTGTAGAGGCAGTGGTGGACAATAAGTGTCCAGTTTGGCGGAATTAAAGTCATATGTTCTCCTGATGGGTTTTTAGCTACAAATATAGTTGGAGATGATTCCACCACATTGTTTGTGTCAATTGCTCCATAAGGCTGAATGCCTTCAACTATCACAAAACACATGCTTGAGAAACCCTTCTACTTCTTTTATCAAAATACTGAAACTATATGTGCACCCAAGATGTTTAAATTTGGCAACATAAAAGTAATTGGGAATGGACTCAAACTTAAATTACTTCAGGCCTCAAGGTATTGTTTCCAGCAGAGACAAGAGGTCTGAAAACATTAAAAGGATGTGCAAACTTCTTAAGAGTATTTTGGGCCAGAGTGAAACAGCTGGTTTATACCTAGCTGAAGAGCTCAGTTGTTCTCCGCTGAACAGTCAGAATTTGGACTTTTTGCAGTTTCTTAATTTCCTGCCTTCTCACTCAGCTTTGTTTTCACTTCAGTAGCAATAGTTTTGTGCTCCTTATTCTCTTTCAGAGCTCCACAGGTCTTTTGGCTCTGGAGATGGGATTCACCTCACTTGACTTAAGGCATGTGTCTGGTTGATGTCTACATCTAAGCCTGACTTTCAAGACTCCGTTTACAGACAATTGAGAAAATCGTTGCTTCTGTCCTGACTTATTTCCTCCTAATACAGAAGTCTAAAAGACTCTAACTCTACCCTGATACCCCCTTGACTTCTGAGTCCAGCTGTCCTTAGCCCAGCCAGCATATGGTTTAACTAGACACCCTGGTCTTGATGTGGATAGTCTACGCCAGGGTTGGTTCTCAGACTTTCGCGACAATTCTCCAAATACTTTTTTGTGTGACTTGACACATTTTAATTAAAACACTTGACAGCAGCGAGCAAATGAGCAGTGACTAATATACTTTCACCAAGAAGTTGTTCTGGCTGTGGTCTTGTGGAGTACTGGGGATTTACAGGCCACAGTGTGTAACCTCTAGGCTAGATGCTCGTAGGTGTAAGGTTTGTGCATTTCTGCGCCATAGTTCAGCCTGTTGTTAGCTGCGGTAATCTTCGATTGCAGGACTGCTTATTTGTTTGCGGCGTAGATGCGACTTACATAGTGAAGGAGGTTGCTTTCTGTGGGAGCCTTGCCTCAGTTATTGTAGAAGGTATGCAAAGGGTTGTGAAAGAGGCAAGACGCTCCCATGAAACAGCTGAATTCTGCTGTGGAGGACTTAATTCAATCCATGCCTCTGCCACAAAGTTTTTTGTGAGATGATGGACAAGTCATTTAAAGCAGACTTTTGTCAGGAGACTGTTTACCACATGGGAAGTCAATGGGAGTTGTTCTTAAATATCTAACGTGTAATGAAAATGCCAAGCACTCTGAAGTAACAGGTCCCATCTATCACAAGCTTGGCAGCCAGAACTAGAGTTATTAACCAGTACATTTTCTGGTCAGCTGCTTCACAAATGACCATTGGTTTAAAGTTAACAGCTTTTTTTTTTTTTTTTTTTTTTTTTTCCCTTGGAAAGGGAATATCCCTTTTGAGGGTAGGACAGAGTATATTCTAGTAAGTATGGGAAATGATTCTGGGTGGCCGAAGTTCATTGTAATAAGGGACATGCCAGTCTCCTTTCCAGTAAGCTTTTCAGGGCCCATAGATTGCTTTTAGCTCCTGCTCTCCATCTGGGAGCTCGCAAGGTGGTACAGAGCCAGTAAGGTGACTGTCAGGGACCAGGTGATGCTGACGGAGAGGGGGAGAAGAAGGACAATGCTGGGTTGGTTGGCTTGAGCATGATGGGGCTGGAGGACCAGGGAAAGTACCAGTCACAGCTGGATGAGGACTTGGAGCCGGAACAAGGAAGTCTAAGGATTAAAGGGGAACAGGGGAGAGGGAGAATTCAAGTTTCAGATCTCTATTCATTGCTTTAGGTTTCTTTCGTTTGAAATGACAAGCCAAAATAAGCAATACCATCCAGAAAGTGAATGCTTCTGAAGAAGTTTCCCGTATTTCTGTCTCCTGTTACAGACAAGAAAACTTGTGAAGTAAACTGCAGTGATTTTAGCCCTAGCTAGATAAATTTCCTAGCTTATGGGAGAAACAGGTTCAAGACTGATCTGATGAGGTCCTTATAACCCTCACGTAAGAGACACTCCAGAAGTGGTGATTTGGGACATTCAGCTGGTACACTGGAATTTTTGACTTGCCGTCTGGATTGGGAAGAACAGGATATGAAGCCTTGGTTTTTGACAGACCTTTTAAACATCAGGCCACTTCTCTGAGAATTTCCTGAGAAAATATTCAGGAGAATACTCTTGGTTTTCCTCTGAAGCATGATAGTAAGACTGCTGAAATCCTCAAAAGTTTCACAAGATGGGAAAAATAATTCTTCCTGTATCCGTTCAGTTTCATTTGGGGTACAGGATCTTTCTGTAGGATCCAGCATCACTTTAAAGACATATCTGATTTTAAAATTCTGATGAATATTTGGGGGTATTTGACTATGTGTGCAGAAATTGTTTAGTACAGAGTGGCCATGTACTGCTTGTTTTGTCTTTTTTTTTTTTTTTTTTTTTTTTTTTTATGTGAGCTTCTGCTTTGTCTTCCATAGTGTTTGTATAGATTCTATCAAGGAAAAACAAATGTCATGGGAAAGTTTTAGGTAATTTTTTTGTTGTCTGGGTGTTTTGTGCTGTAATGCAGATGTTCCATTTTTAAACCTGGCAAAGGCATTGCCGTTTGGGGAGATGATACTTTCTGCTCTGTACTGAGAGCTGCAACACACCTTGCAGATTGTCTTAGGGAGCAATCTGCAGTATGCCAATAGCTCTCTTTGCTGCTATTTTGGTAGTGTTTTGTGGAGTTAGGCGCATGTGTATAAGCTGCAAATGTACATTCCTGTATGGAATAAGCAGGCTGTCTGCGTGGATCAGCTGTTATGGGGGTGGCTGTGGGTAAGACATGAAACAGGCCGTGGAAACTCCTTTGATGGAGACTCAGTAGACCTGATGGTTTATGCACATGGGGCCTGATGCAAAGCCAGTGAAACCTAGGAAGACTCTCCCTGTCAGCTTCACAGCTTTGGATCCAGCTTCAGGTGAGTTTGTGAATGTATATGAGGGATATAATTGGTATCTGGCTAGTATAGCAGTTGCCCATGAGAGTGGAGAAGGAATTTGTTTCACTGCTATGTGTTGGCAAGTGAATTTTGTCTGAAGCTTTTCACTTGCACGTAGCCAGCCTGCTCAGGTTCTAAATAGATTCTGCCCTCAGACTGTAAAGAACAAGATAATCACTTTATGTTATGTACTTGAGAGCTAAATTATTTTAAAAGTCTGAAATTAGCAGATGAGGAGGAATTTATTTGCCAAATACATTCAGAAGCAGCTTGGGAAGCCTGTCAGAGCCCAGCTTTAACTGCTTAACTAGTGGCTGTTCGACTTAATAGCTCTCAAGCATACTTACAGTATGAGGGAGACCAACATAAAATCCCAGCATGCATGAGATTTTCTTCCAGACAACAAAAAATGCCATCAATTCACACACCAGATGATAGTTAAAGAGGAAAACCTGCACCTACAGCCACTAACCTCACATTACATCCTCTGTGCTCCAGGCGAAAAAGAACCTTGCTCTTTTTTTGGACTCTCTTTATCCATTCTTTCCAGCTCTATTAACTTAGCGCATTGCTGAACATGACCTTTGCTCTGCTAGCAATGCTGGCATGCGTTAGTCCTCTTCCCACCCAGACATCTTCATGCTTTCCTGCATGCTATCCTCCATGCGTGGAACAAAGGTCTGGAAAATTCTCTCCAGCTGTTCTCCTTCAAGTCACTCCTTAAGATGCACTTCGACCCTGATGCCTATGGGGCATTGATAGTAACAGCTAGGCAGAGTGGAAGTTAAATTGTTTTCTAGGCAGCCTATGTGAAAACACACTCACATGATTTCTGCTGTGGTTTTACTATCAACCCCTTTCCTCCTGGGGAGGACAAGGCCGTAATGCCATTCTAGTAATCACCAGCTGTCATTGGAAGCTGACGTAGATAAAAGCAGCTCTCAGCTCTGCTGGTTGTTAGCTTCCCTCTCCTTCAGTCACAACTCTGACCAGTTTGCTTTTTAGCCATCACGCTTCTTTCTTTCTTCGTGACCCTTCCACATCTGTGAATTTAGCTCTCTTGCCTCCTTGAGGGACTGATGCAGAGTCCACCCTTTCAGAATATGTTAACACATCTTGGCTACAAGCACGAAAGGTCTGGTTTTGGGGGGGTGGCTTTCTTCGCATGGAGCCACAGATCTTAACCCTTTAGCACGGCAGAAGGCTTCCTTCCCAGTTGCTATTCCTTGCCTAACTGCGTATGGAAGGGGCAGGCATCCTGGCTAATCAGAGCTTCAGACAGGCAGTTCTTCAAATTGTTTTAGGGTTTTTAATTAAAGCTGTAGGCTCCAGCATCATGTGGCAGAGAGCCAGTATCAGTCATCTGACAATAGCCTTCACCATCTACCAACAATAAGGGAATTCCTCAGCGTATGCTCCAGAGGCTTGTGAAATGCTGTGAACGGGTGAGATATTGCTGTTTGCAAAGCACCCTGCAACATTCAGCCTTGCAGGTCTGCTGATTTTTAAATTATATAAACAAAACCCTATAAGCCCCACATAGCACAAAGATACTGACTTCTGTTTATACTGTCCAGATCACAGATGCTGAGCATGAATGCATGAACAGTCCTTTTGTATGGTGTTTGACACTTTCTGCGGCTGTCTGCACTGTTTTTTAATATACAGAATCCCTGATTCTCCACTGCCTTGCACCCTGTCTATTCATTCTCACCCCTGTGAAGTGAGGGTAAAACACTATCAAAACAAAATGGTACCATTTTGCATGTTTTCCGCTCAGTTTGTACAGGTGTAAATGACTACAGAAAGAACGGGGCAGAGCAGAACCTGACCCACAGTCTGTTTCTCAACGCGTCAGGGGTCTTGAAGTGGGGGGATGACAGAACAAACACAAGCTGTTACCTTGCTGTTTTTGCTAATGTTTTAAAATCAGGCAGCTTGCGAGGATGACAGATACAAAAGTCAAGCAGTACTTAGTTTCTGTAGACCTCACGTGATGTGTTCTCCTAGAGCAATAAAAGTGTTGCCTGTGGTATGGATAGGTGTTTATGATAGCTGGTATGGGAGCAGAGTTGTCAATGGGAGTCGTCTTCCTGAGTTGTTTAGCTGTTGCGTTTAGTACCAGAGAAAGAAAAGCCCTTTGTTCTTTCTGCTGGTTTTTTACATCACCTATATGTATTATAGCTTTTATAAACCATTGTAATGGAGAGTGAGCTCTTCAAGCTGTGTTAAGCCTGCTGCTTTGTTTCCTGGGTCCTGGACATGAACAGCACTCAATTTTTAATTTTTTTTTTTAATTTTTGTCATTATAGCAACAGAAGGCTGTACTCATCCTAACTGATTTTCAGTCATCCTCTAATAGTGCCTGACACAGCTCTGCAAGTAAGCACCCAAGCCTTCTTCCAAAAAATGGTAGCTCTTTTCCCCTTCCCATCTTTCTCTTTGCACAAAGCCCAGCTCTCTGACACCTTCCTTACTTTCCTGAACAGCACATTAGACCATCCTAGCCCAAGTGCCTGTTTTTACCAGGACACAGAATTTAAGTTTACTTATGACTCGTTGATAAGATATCACTATTACCCCTTTGCTGGATGTCCTTGCTAAAAATGTATCCTGTCTACTCTGGGCCCCAGACTGCCCCAGCTTTCTCTTTGCTCATATGGTTTTTTTACTTCCAGAAATCCTGTCCAGTTACTCCTTCAGCTGACACCATTACCTGCTCTGAATGCTAGTTTCAGGCTGCCTATGCGCTTGTTTATCACCTTAGTGGTTCCTGCAGGTAGAAGGTAAAGTTTCAAGAGAAAGGCCTTGGCTCTGCAGTGTCTTCTGTAGTCAGTGGGTTAGCACTGCTCTGTGCCCTACTTCTGATAACCTTCAAGATATTGCGTAGTGCTGTTTTTAAGCATTTTCTTTAGAAGGGAGGATAAGAAGCTCAGCAGCTATTGAAAAGGGAGGGTAAGAAAGTGATAGAGATCTAATACATGTCACCATTAATGCAAGAAAAAAAATGTTGGATTGCACCAAAAAAAATCCACCATCCCTTAAAAAAAAAAAAATCAGAGCTCTATATAGATAAATACTGGCAAGATCTGAATTGAACACGTTACATAGGCTGTTGTAGGTAGGAATAATGGGCAGAAGTTAAAGTCTCTTTTGAAATCAGAACAGTAAATATTTTTGCTTATCTTCAATTGAAATCTCAACCTTACCATTGCATTAACATATCCACTCATTTTTAGAAACTATGCGAATTTTCATGACTCATTTGAGTGCTCTGTAACTATTTGTATGCAAATGTGGCTCATTAAACATTCTCACAGTCACACATTTTACCCTTCCATTGGAGTTCATGCACAAACAGGAGTGGTGGTGTTCCTTCTCCTTACAAACCTTACCTTTCCTAAACAAAATATTGAGCCTTTTTCACATTTATGACAACATTTGAAGAAATACTTCTGCCTATAATTTCAGAGTTGTTTTAAAATGGAAGGACTCAAAAACAGAAATAAAAAAGCTCTTCGTCTCAAAAAGCATTTTTGTTAAAATGCCGTGTTCTCACATCTGAATTTGAGAACTTTGAAAAGGACTACACATTTTCTTCTAACTTTCAGAAAAAAATGTAAGTTCTGGCCTGAGAATGAGCATGAGGAAGTTCACCTGAAAGGTAATGTATCCATCAATGCATGCAGAGACTTAGAATGAAATTGCCATCTCAACCATAGCTAGAACAAACACAGCTGATGAATAAATGTATATTGGCTAGAATAAATACAAAGTGTAATGCCAGGTGTGGACAGTGCAGAATGCAGAAAGGCAGTAAACTGAGTAAACACCAAATGAAGGATTAGCCTCAATTGTGAGGAATCAATTCCAATGAGAAATGGCACTGGGGATCTCTTTTACCCAAAAGCAGTTGAGGCACCTTTCTAGCTAGAACATGAGCTGCCTGATCTGTCACTGCTTTCCCATTTGAGGTTCATCAGCAACAACGTGCTGCATGTAACATACAGTTCAAAGGCTGCCTTTACTTATGAATATCTCTGGCAGGGTTGTAGGCTTTACAGCCCAGCAAATTTGGTTTGCAGGCTTTGTCTGATTTTCCAGAATGCACTTTTCTATTCTCCATAAACATCCATAAGACCTTCTGCGTCAACATCCCCTGTAATGCAATCACACAGGGTGTCTCTTTGTCAGTGGTAGGAAGTATGTTTTTATATTTCAGTCTCTCACAAAGTCCAAATGACTATAACAGAGTCTTCCAGAGTTACTTGTTCAGAAGCAACATTTTTGGAGTTCAGATGAGGCACTTCACACAGATGTGTCAACTCCCTGTGTTTGTGTGCTTCTCAAAGTGTTTAGGCTTTCCAGATTCTTTTACAAAGATATTTCCAGTCCTTTTTCTACTAAAGTAACCCTTGAAAATATGAAACAATTATAAAGGTTAACTGTGCATTGGACATTGGAGAGGTCTTTTCCAACCTTAATGATTCTATGATTCTATGATCCGCTTGACACCCACCCTTCAGATATTTATAAGCACTGACAAGATCCCCCCTCAGCCTTCTCTTCTCCAGGCTGAACAGACCCAGGTCTCTCAGCCTTTCCTCATCAGAGAGATGCTCCAGTCCCCTGATCATCTTTGTGGCTCTCCGCTGGACTTGCTCCAGCAGTTCCCTGTCCTTCTTGAACTGGGGAGCCCAGAACTGGACGCAGTACTCCAGATGTGGCCTCACTAGGGTGGAGTAGAGGGGGAGGATAACCTCCCTCGACCTGCTGGCCACACTCCTTTTGATGCACCCCAGGATCCCGTTGGCCTTCTTGGCCACAAGGGCACAGTGCTGGCTCATGATCAGCCTGCTGTCCACCAGCACTCCCAGGTCCTTCTCAGCAGTGCTAGTTTCCAGCAGGTCAACCCCCAACCTATACCGGTGCATGGGGTTGTTCCTCCCCAGGTGCAGGACCTTACACTTGCTCTT
>WAAD01008301.1:26438-167996 GCA_013389945.1 Fregata magnificens
CATAGAAGGCTATCAGGTTGGTCAAGCATGATCTCCCCTTGGTGAATCCATGTTGACTACTTCTGATAACCTTCTTTTCCTCTGCATGCCTGGAGGTGACCTCCAGGAAGAACTGTTACATCACCTTTCCGGGGATGGAGGCGAGGCTGACTGGCCTATAGTTTCCCAGATCCTGCTTCTTGCCCTTTTTGAAGATTGGAGTGACATTGGCTTCCCTCCAGTCCTCGGGCACCTCTCCTGTCCTCCATGACCTTTCAAAGATGATGGAGAGTGGCTTAGCAAGAACATCCACCAGGTCGCTCATCACTCGTGGGTGCATCCCATCAGGGCCCATGGATTTGTGAGGATCCAGTTTGCCTAGATGATCTCTATCCCAATCCTCCTTGACCAAGGGGAAGTCCTCCTTTCTCCAGATTTTCTCTCTCACCTCTGGGGGCTGGGATGCCTGAGGGCCAGCCTTAGCAGTAAAGACTGAAGCAAAGAAGGCATTCAGGAACTCTGCCTTCTCTGCTTTTGCTTATTTGGAACTTTTGGTCTGTTTATCTGCTTCTGGTGTTGTTGCCGTTAGTAAGCAGCCCTGGCACAGGTACCCAGGCTCTGCTATGGTTGCAGTTAATGTGGCTAAATCAGCTAAATGCGAGTGAACTCAAGTATCTTCTCATTGCAACATCTCTGACTGTTAGCTGGGTGATCAGTTGGAGACCAACTAAGGTTTCTAAGGTGACATGAAATTAAGCAAGTTGCAAAAGATGTAAACAAACTGTAAAGAAGAGAAAGTAGGGGCTTGGTACCTGATCCAGCTGCGAGTTCCAGACTGATGCATAACCTGCCAGCCCGAAGATCACTGCAGGATCAGGTCTTATGAAGGAAGCACTCCCTCTTCTCTTAATGACAGCATCATTAGTAGTGCAGGTATATAGATCTCTTAAATTAATAGTGCAACAGATTGTTCCTGCTGCACTTAACAAGCAGTTCAATATAACAGCCACAAGCTAAAATATTCGCAAGTTTGTGAACTTCAAAGCAAACTTTGCTTCTTTCTGAAGAGTCTTACAAACAACGAAGCATATTTTCTCCCACCTCATCTTTAAAGAAATTACAAAAGAATATATACAGCAGGCCTGAAATTCCTGCCAGTCCTTCATCTCGATTTTCTTGGCATATTGGTAAGGAATCTGAACACTGAAATTTACTGTTAATGAGTACCTTATTTTATGGACGTGCTCTTGTTCTATGCACTAATGCTTATCTGAACTGTTTGTGCTCTTATGGAGGGCCAAAAAAGACACCTAGAAGATAAACACTGAAGTAACCAGTGAAATATTTTGCTACTTTGGGGTTTTTTTTTAGTTTGGAAAGAATAGGTGGTCATTAATTGAGCTAAATTTCTTTATTGATTTATGTATCAGTTGATTATAATTCTACAAATTATCTCCAATCTTCATTTCAAGGGCTAGACAACCACGGGAAAAATAGGTCTCCTGTGGCTTGTGATGGATTAAATGTAGAGGCAGCAAATATTAGGGAGCTGTTGGTTGATGCAAACAAAAGCTGCGGGTAGTAGTTTGATTGGAAACAATGATGTGTATGAAGTGTACCTAAACACGAACATCAAGTGGAAAGCAAGAATGTAAGGAAGTGGCAAGGACAGCAACTCCAGAATGGAACAGATGAGGGGAAGCTGAAAACACTTGCCTAGAAATGAAAAAAACCAAACCCCACCAGCAGTAGGCAGGAAGGATTAAAAGAAGTGAGATGAAGAATAGAAATGCTGTACACTTACTGCTGATTTCCAAGAATCACTAAGTGACTGTTGTTGAAAGCTGGACTAAAAGCAAGGGAGGTGAAAAGTCAGAGGACTCTTTGAGGGGAGAGTAAAAGAATGTGTCTGCCCTTTGAAAGACAAAGGCAAAGATATCTGCTGGTTTCATCAGAGCAGAATTAAACCCTCAGTGAGCTATGGAGAAAAAAAAAATCAATGTTTTTATCTTGTGGTCCTAAAAAATTTACACATGTGATTCATATGATGTTTTACATTCTGTAAATTGAGGGTTTATACTTAGGAAAATTTTCAGGACTGAAGATCCTGAAGTGTCTTTCCTTGTTCCTTCACTGGTCACAGCAGCATAATCTCCTCCATACTTTGTGCTTTAGTGCCTCAAACTGCAGCTACTTCTAGCTGGGAAAATATTCTAGCCTCTGTGTCTGTTAGCTAGTGTCCTCTTCTGAGGGGCTAGCAAAGCTGTTCTTCATGTTGGAGACTTTTTTCCAGCTCATTAGTAAAACTGGAATTAACTGATTAACTTGCTGCACCAAATTCCTGAGTAGATGTGAAGTACATGCCATTTCGCCCAGGGTGGGATGCACTGAGCAAGGCTGTAAAGGATTCTGCCTTCCTTTACAAACTCCTGTGAGTCTGATTCCAACCAAAGTTATGTTTTCATTTGTTTTCATTCATTACAACTCTAGTAAGTGTAATAGAGGAGCAAAGTGTCTCTAACTCCTGGGAGAAAGGGAAGGGAATTTTTTTCCTGTCTTGTGTAGCATCACTAAAGCAAACAGCCCATACCCCAAGTACAGAAGTTGCAGTGAAAGCACTGTTACTTACAGGAATGCAAGAAGGAGCTGGAATACAGGTTTCCACCTGCAAGTATAGGTCTGGTTGGCTGAGGAGACAGATTTACCTCTTTAGTTCCACCTCACCCTCTCACGATTAGAGCAGTGCTATGTGCGAGCAGGGCTGAGCAGCTCTGACCAAGGAATAAACACCGTGCTGACAAGGCGCCAGCATCCCATTTCAAAGCAGCAGTCTTTTCCCTCCATCAGCATTACCTTTGGCATACATCTCCAAGGGTTTATAGCTAGGTGGCAGACAGGGAGATGCTACATTGCAATCTCAGAATATTAGGTGTAGTGATTTTGTAAATACTTTGTGTGAGCTGCTTATGGAGGTGAATGTTTGTATACTGGGTTAAAAGACTTTCAAGCACGATTGTATTGTTCTTCATAGTAGCCTGTAGCAAGAAGCAAGCAGGGGAGATGCATAATACCTGGATAATAGGTAAGCAATCCCTTTGCAAATATTGGGGAAGCGATTGCAACACAACGCCATACATCCATGCCCCAGGCTGCATTTAAACAGCTATTCTGTCTGAGTTAGGAGTAAAGAGGTCTAAAGTACATTGAATAGTTAAAAAGCTCTTTCCAAGAAAGGATGAGATCAGTTGTCAGTAGGTGTCCCAGACACAGAGAATGCCCAACTTCTTTATCATCTGTCCTCAGAGACTTGAGCAAGTGCATGTTCCTCACCAGCACTGAGGATTTGTCTCCCCTCCCCCTGCTCTCCGAGGGGTGAGTCAACGTCTCAGCTCTTTGCTATGCAGGAGAGCTTGGTTTTAACCAAATTGGAAACTCTGCTGCCTGGAGAGGAGGAGACATACTGCGCCGCGGAGACAGCATGTGTGATTTCTTGAGGATGCTGATCACATTTCCTCTTCATAACTGCCTGGTGCCAGAGGGCATGCAGAAAACCTTGGTAGAAACCATCCATTTGGTGTGCAAGGCTGGCACAGCAGCCTGCTGCAGCAGGACTTACTAACCAGGACTTGAAACTTGCCTGGGCTTTGCTCTCAGTTCCACATTTTTGCTGCAGCAGTTGTTGTGTCAAGGCCCAGTATCACTTCACAGGATGGGGTCCTGTCTGAATTCAGAGGGACCAGAGAGGCCTGTAGGTAGCGTGGTATTTGTCTTTGCTCTGTATGTCCTGCTCGAACAGTTAACATTGTGTTAGGTGGTAGAAACTTTAGTTAACTTGAAAGCTAAAGCATGGACAAATGGAGTGGGCTGACTCTGACTCAGCAGCTGTTTTTCATGGATAGGTAAAACAAAGTCATGAGGGAAGGGTATTCTTTTGCATAATCTACTATAGAAGATCCATATGTTTTTTCTTTGCAATGTTTCTTTGCAGATGTTATCTCTTCTTGCAATTCTTCCTATTTCTATACAGATTTTTTTTCCCAAATTGCCCTAAGTATTTTAAGGATGTTATACATGCTCATCAAGTGCTCCTTTATTCTTCATGGGACTGTTGTCATGCATCCCAGGACAGGTTTGGATGCACCCAGGGTAATGTTTCTGAATAACTGTGCTGGTGGAGCTGTCACTGTGCCTTACAGCTGTCTAGCCCTTCAGAATTAAAAGTATAAAAGGAATATCCTCAGACTTGGACCTTTGTATCCTTAAATATGACAGGCTTAAAGATTACAGGATTAAAGACATGTTTGTTTGGCTAGTCCCACTAATAATGGATGCTTCTGAGTTAATTCACCTGTGAGAAGCACGTGTCCTACCAGTATTTTTTGTTGCTCCTTTTCCAAATGAATAACAAATACATCTCAAGAATCTTGATGGTGCACCTTACTGCACTAAGCACAGACAAGAACACTTTTTCCCAGGAACTAATCCAGCACAGATGCTGTCACCTTGTTATACTGCAGCATCTAGTTGAGGTATCAGTGACTATATGTGGCTCCACATCTCCCAGGTGGTTGTCTCATACCCAGTTGGAGCACCCCATAAGACAACCATAAATTGTTGCTCACTAGTTCAGTGTCTTCTATTACTGGAGCCACTATGAAAAAATTGTCTTGGATGAGAATAAGAAATCTCACCGTTTCTGCTTCAAAGCTGTTCCTGATTCTCTATGACATGGTCTTATGCTCCACCTACCTTTAGACAGCTTTCCTTTGAATAGCAGGTCCGTGTTTGATGCCAGTTTTGGCAGAGCAGCCCTGCAGTCATTGTTTAAGTAGAAGGAACACTGAACTGTAGGATCTGAGTGATGGCTGAGTGACATTCACAGGATGTAAAAAAGAACTTGGGAATGGCACTGTCTGTGTCAGACCAATGTCCAGTTGCCCAGGTGTTCTGTCTCCAAAAGCAGAAACAGGAGATGTTATTTAGGAAGGCCATACTAGCCTGGCTGCTTTCTGCAGTCCATTCCCCTTGACTTCCCTAGCACTCATAACAGTTTTATTAGGGATGTTAGAGTGTAGCCCTGCTTAGCCCTTTCAGTATCTGCTTATGGACCCTTGGTCCATCAAGTTATCTCTTTTTTTTTTTTTAATGATCCTACAGATGCAGTCTCCCTCCACAGCCTTCTGCATCAGCAAGTTCCAGAAGTTCACTAGGTACCGTGTAAAGTAGTTTTGTCTCTTTGAAATTAATCTCCTACTGATTTCATCAAGTGCCCCCTAGTTCTAGTATTGCAAGAGTTGTTGAAGAGTTCTGCTTTCAGCTTTTCTGCCACCTTTGTGATTCTATAAACCTTACTTATATTCCCTCTCTCAGCTACCTCCTCTCCAAACTGGAGCCCTAGTCTTTTTTCGTTACTTGTTCCTTCTTAGAGCAACGGCTCTATCCCTTGGATTGTTTTAGTTGCCATTCTCTGGACATGCAATAACTCCATGACATCCATCCTGAGATGCAGGGACCAGAACTGTGAACAGTACTCCAGATTTGAGAGGGATACCACAGACAGTTTCTCTAAGAGGACTCTTTAGTCACTTGCCCCATAAATCCACTGTAACTCTGATCCTAAGGTGTTGCCCGTTTATAAGCCATACTGCTTCCCTCTAAGTTACGGAGTTGGATGGATGCTATTCTAGGGTGCAGGAGGGAGATCCTGTGTGCCGTATCTTTCTGCTTTCCCATCCAAAATGCTAGAGTCTACCAGGACACGGTGTTGACTCATACAAAAAAAAGTATTGGGATACCTGCAGACCAGAAGTGGAATACATATTGACAAACCATCTCAAAAACCTACACTACTGTAAGTAACTAACTATTCTCTTCTCTTTAGTCAGTATATGGCTAACCTTGGTAATACGCATCTATAATGATACCTGGTTTTATAGATCATGTTTGTTCAAGTACATTATTATTATGAGAAAGACATAGTTTTCCAACAAAGATACCTTGTGTTGTCATATCAAGGCAATATCTACATATTCACTGCAGATGATGTATTGCAGAAATAAACTTTCTCATATTTATTCTTTAACAAATATTGAACCATTGCTGTTAAAGCAAAGTTCAGACCCATACATCTGATGAACTGAAGGAAACTGTTACAACCTAGTTGCCATTAACGAAGTCTCTCTTTAGCAATTTTTTGTATTGATGTATTTGCCATTTTGTGGTGAAACAATTTTTTGTCCTGGAATATTTCTAAAACCACTTTCTGATAGAAATCAGAAAAGTTGAAGTTCATCTTGTACATCACTACTTTGGACAGCTCTATGTGGAGAAAAATAAATATAGCAGATATAAATTAAAAGAAAAGGGGACGAAACAATCTGAGCTGGAAAGAGAAGAGTGCAAGTTTATTTTATTTCCTTGGTTATGTAGGAGTCTTGTTAACCAGTATGTAATGCATAGTCATGTAATAAAACACGCTAGACATTAAAAGGCAAAAACCCAGTTCACAGATGTTGTAACGTTATGAGATAATTTTAGGGAGTGAATGGGGTGAAAAGGCTGGATTTGTTAGAGAGGAAAATACCTATGGAGGCCTTTTCTGTGAGCAATACCATGACTTCATTACCATGTCAATTCTGGGAAAAGGCTCTGATTTAACACAGCAGTTGGCTGGATCCATATGGAGCTGATGAACCTCTGAATGAATAGTGAATGGAAAAACTGCTGGAATCTGCCTTCAGCTTTGTTCCCAGGATGACCAATGTAAAAGGCCTAAGAGCAATACTGCACAGATGGTGTAAAGAGGTAAGAAATCTGCAGGGTTTAGTTTACTTTTTCTTATCCTACACTGTTTGGGGTTTTATTTTTTTAACCATATTTCAGTTTCTCCAACTCTATTTGCTTAAATGTCTTTACTCGCAAAAAAATGTAAAAAAAAGAAAAGCTTTTGGGAAATGAAATTAATTCAAAAAACATATGTAGCAGTAAACATTTACATAAAAATACAATTTAAAATGTTGAATTTTGTATGGTATAGAAGTAATTGAAAGCATAATTATGAAATCCGGAAAAAAAAGCTAGTTAAAAGTTTAACAAAGAACTTTGGAATTACTTCTTCAATTCACCCTATGTTGTGGGAATATGCAGATGTTCACATTTACACAGTCATGTATGTCCACTAGGGTTACATGCTTTTATAGTCTGAAGCATCATCACAAGTGCCAATACAGTAAATCAAAAGACTCTCTGGCATTATCTAGTTTCCTTTCTGGCTTTAAAAGTTAGAACAGATGTCACAAGAGAGGACAAAATGGATTTTACCCACCGAGAGGAGCTTTTCTTGCCATCATTAATAGGAGGCTCCTTGAAATGCTAATGTACACAGTTTGTGTTGCCGGGTTTGCATAGAGATGGTGGGAAACAGCTCTGATCCCAACAAAACCTTTTGTTATTAATCAAGAAAATCTGCTCTTCTGAAACAGCAAAGCACTGAAATGGTGTGGCTACTTGCAATGCAGAGATCTCTATAGCAATCTCCAATGAACAAAAATGTAATAAAAACTGTTCAGCAGTTCTACGAGATACGGCACATGTAGCAATTTATTTGCAGTGATTTTGCATACACCTTCTACTTTCCTTTGTCATTTCAGCATGGATATTTACCATGGAAAGATTACACCGGTTCTGAATTTTTTCTGAATCTCTGCTCTTTAAAATCTTGTTTCATTTCATAGCAAATCTAAAAAGCAAGCTTGGGGCAGAAAGAACTTTGAAAAGCAAGCTTTTCTTCTTGAAAAAATCTATCACGGAGCATGAGTTTCTGTTTGATTTGATGTTAATACCGTGTAAGATATTTTTGCTTCGTTAGAATATAGGATTATGAGATCTTGTGAGCCCTTTGTCAGTACAATCATACTCTGCAATATTAGGACTACTATGCTCCTCCTGTTGTAAATGGGAATTAATAATTTTTAGTAGTCTTTAAGAGAAGAGGTTCAGACCCTGACGTTGCTTGGTGACATATGACCTCTTATTTTTAAGAAATACCAATGCAATTAAATTGCAAAGTACTAACTGCTATCAGACATTCTTGTATAGGATGCCTCAGCAGAAACCTTCTTTCCCAAAAGTATTTGGAGTATGAGTTAAAGCCAAAAATTCAAGGAAAGCCTGAATTAAAATGTAAATTCTTTGCGTGGTATTACTCATCACTGAAATCTCTGGGCCAGCCTCTGATCAGAGCTACATTAAATTCCCTATCAATTTATTGTACACCAGTTCCAAAACACATTAATATGTCCTTTCACAGATTCATTGTGCTGAGACTTCAATATATGGGCACAAGAGAATGAATTAGGGATGAAGCATTAGCTCAGAGTTTAAGCCTCTTTTAATTTCCTTGCCTCTGTGGATCTAAAGCAGATACTTAACATTTTACATTGCCATAGATTATTGCACTTTAATTTCTATTGTGTTTTTTTTAATGATGGTAATAAGCAGATAGTAAAAATAAATAAAAATAACTTGTTATAATTCATGCAAGATGTTTGAGATTACCATCGTATAGTTATGGGATAATACAGTATGTGTAGTAAATTTTAAAAGGGGACTGTTTATTTGTTCATAGCTTTGTCTAATACAAATTTGGTAAAGCCAACAGGAAAGAAAGGAATGGGATAAGAGGGGATGGGGATCTTATGTGAAAAAAACCTGAGTGAAACATCACTGATTCCATCACTGAGGAGCTGTTTCAGTGGTAGGAAATGCTGTAACAGGCAAGCAGGGAAAAACAAAGCTATAAGAACAACTTTGAAGTCAGAAGTGCCTTTGGCATTGTAAGAGTTCTATAGATGAAATTACCAAGGCTATCTCTAGATACTTCCTACAAAAGGATTATCTGCTCTCTAAGTTTTGATGTGTAGAATTTTTCCCAGTCTCCATTTTCCTTTTGACTTTACAGTTAAACTCCTGATTTCATGAAAGCTGCATTTCAGAGGGGTCCAAAGTGCGTGTACCCCTGTACCAAAGGGTCTCCACCACCTCTGCTGCTGAACACAAGACCTTGCTGCTCCTGTGAGTGTGGCCAGATTAACTCGTATGAGGTTGCACTGAAAATCCCAGTTTGCAAGGAGGGGGTACTGTTCATCCAAAATAACAAGCAACAACAAAAAATCCTACCGAGCGTGCTTAGTGGGACCTGCTAAGGCTTTTGTCAGGGACTAATGACTTTGACCTCACTGTCCGATCCCTCACCGTAGAGGTAAGGATGAAGACTGTTCTTGGGAAAAATCTTGATTAAGAGGGCTGAACTGTCCTGTGTCAACAAAATACCCTACAAACCCCTTGTCTCAATAGCACTGACAAAGTAAAGCCATTGAGCACAAACGTATTTAAGGCATATTGTCCTGTGGAAGACTTTTGTCTACCTATAAAGCTTCAGTGATTTAACAACAGGCGTTTTTTTCAGAAGTATGATACTTAAAATTGCTTCAGAACTTTGCAGAAGCTCAAATGTATAGATTTCAGCCAGGCTGGAAATCTACAGTTTAGCTTGTGTAGCTCAATTGTGAGCTAAACTGATATATTGGTAGTTTGAAATACATCCGTGAAGGGGCTTTCAGATAAACTGTTTTTCAAACCAGTATAAATTCTTTGTATGGACGCTAGACCTGAGGATTTTCACCAAGGATTAAATGTTAACTGACTACTTCCCTGTACAGTCCTTACCAAATTTTGTTCTCACTTCCTCTGGTCCTGAGTAACTTCACTGCATTTGAAGTGGTTATTCTAAATTTGTCCCAGTGTCACAGACCAAAATTTAGCTTTATGGGTCTCTTGGAGGAGCATTGTCTTCTGTCGGTGTGTTTATGGATTTTTGGCTGAGAATGTGGGATAGGTGAGCAGTCCAATTCAGGTGTGAACCCTTTCCCTACACTGCCTTGTAGGGAAATCTCCTTGTCTCGGTTTTTATATACCTGAAAAATGGGTGTGAACTGATGTCAAATCAGATCTTTTCATGTGTTCCTTTGGTAACGTTTTTTGGCCAGCTTAAAAAGGCAAGGTGCAAGAAATCAGGTCCCATTTCCCACATGGGAATCGCTGTTCCTGGCAGTAAGTGTTTATAAGATCAAATTCCTTTTTGTGGAGTAAAACCAATACTTTTAAAAGTCAGGCTGTATATGTAAATTATTTAGGGATAGATCTTCAGTGAGGTTTCTAAAACAAAGCAAATATTTATGATATGAGGGCCATCAAGCTTTAGAGAACTGTATATGGGCAAGCAGCAAAAAAGGTCAATCTTTCTGTATATTTAACTCAGTCTCCAAATTACTTTGAGTCTTGTATCATTTTTGCTTTCTCTGTGTCTTTTTCTTTAAACTTCCATAGTCAGGTAGCACCCTGCAAGCTGCGTTGAATCCGACACCTAAGATAGCCTTATAAACCCTGCGGACATTAAACTACTGGAAAACAGATTGGGTTGGTAAAAATAAGTGTGCATGTTCTCACAGAACCTGAGAAAATCACACCTTCACTTTGTTAAAAAAAATCTGTTTGTGCCACTCCAGTAATCACTTCATAACTGGTGGGAGAGCAGAACATATGTCTCAGAAGTGGTGGAATATAAAAGCCTCTACCTCTAATCCTATTTTCTTTAAGAGAAAAAAAAAAGCAACAAAACCCCCCAACCTTTTCAGTATGTCATCTGTAAAATCGGTGCCAAGGGTTTTCTGCTTAAAAATCACAAATGAAATGTAAATTGCTCATGAAAGCAAAATGAAACAGAGTGGTTTTTTTTAATGAGGTGTGTAATGTAGTAGGATCATGCACTAAAATGCTTGCTTGAAGCAGGAACAGAGGATATAGAGAGAGGAGCCCAATCCTGGCCTCCTCACTCAGGCAAACTCTTCATGTGTAGACGACTTTTACAAAATGCCTTCGCATTACTGCAGTGATGTGCTGAATAACCCCTAGTCTGAAAAGGGGGAACCCTCTGAAAGTTGGGGACTAAGGCTCATCCCTGGCACTTGCAGTTTACAGGGCGTGTCCACCTTTTGCAAAGGTTCTTCTCTGTTCGGTTCTAGTGAGGTACCTTGGTTAGAGCCATTGCCCCTGCATCTGCCTTCTTTTGGAAGAAATGTAGTTTAAAAACATTACCGTGGAAGGATAAATACAAACTATATTTTAGTAGAGCTGGTTTTAGTCTGCTACTTGAATGCAGAAGGCTGCAGCAGCTGTCACGATACCAAAACTGCTATTCCAGAAGCATTTCGGTGCCTTACCTACCAATTGGTAGCTATGCCATCCTGCTCCCTGCTTAGAAGGGCAAGGTAGCATCAGGAATTCATGACCTGGGAGGGATGATTTATTTTGCTTATGTGGATATTAATTTCCATTATTCCTTTGTAATTTCTCTACAGAAGTTTTGAATTCAATTCCTTGTTAGCAACTTGTTTGTTGCCATGAATTTGTTCTGCCTTCTGCCCCTTTCCTCTGTTTCAGGAATAAACTTTGTGTGCTCCAAATAACTGGTGATTTGAATAGGAATTTGACTGCGTCAGGGCAGCAAGAGTAGGGTGATAAATTTTGTGGCGATTTCTGTGAAACTCCTTGGATAATCCTTTTGCAGTTTTATTAGCAAGCAGAGTCCCGAAGAAGTAAAGCAGTGTCAACAAGGGTGTTGTGAATGGCTTTTGTAGCCCTGCTACAGCTAACGAATCCTACGTGCCTGCTGTTCCCGAAGCATTTCTTGGTTAGTTGTTTATGAGGGCTGAAATCACCTCTTTTAAATTTACCTTTCGGACTCTGCACCGGTGTGGTAAATATTAGGTAACGGGATATCTGCAGAGGGGTCATTTCAATAGGGAATGGATGAGACCTGAACATTGATCTGCTAGGGATGGGAGGGAAAAAGAAAAAGGCTTCTTTTCTTTCAGGGGGTTGAGTGGTTAAATGGTCAGTAGCTTGAATGCTCTAATGTGTGGCAAGGCTGCTGCTTGAAATAAATCCTGAAGAAGAAATCTCAGTCTAATGCTACAAGCATAAAGAGGAGATGATGGCAATTTAAAATGTAATCAACAGGACAAGTGTATGCCACTTCAACACTGTTGAAACCAGCGTGGTGACAGGTTGTGCCTGGGAGACTTTGGTCCGACAGTGTCCAAATTAAATGTGAAAATACAAACTAACTGCTGACATTAGACACAGGGGTCTCAGGAAGGTTGTTTTTGTCCGGATTCAGTTGCTCTTTCATCTTCCTTACAAACCCCTTCCATCTCCTCCCTTCTCCCATCTTGCTAATCAGTGAGGTCAGATGATTGGAGATCCTGCCAAGCCTGTGCTAAGCCCCGGGGCTGTTCAGTGATCGGTGGGTTCCCCAAATTGCCGCCTTTCGTTCCCAGCCGTGACCTCATCCTTCTGCTGGTTTCATGTCGGTTAACGCCAGGCTCTGCATCTCCTCTGAAAGGCAGCACCTCCAGCGGTATCTTTTCCTTGGCACTGTGCGGTTTCAGGTGTGACTCAGATGGATAGGAGCCACTGAAGGAGTGACTTGCACCGTAAGCCACGCCACCCACTTTTTACCTGGGATTCTCTCCAGCTCCAGACCTCGCTCCTCTGGTACAGGCCAGCAAGCAGTCCAAGGATTCAAAAAGTAATTACCTCTAAAACCATGGTCTGCTAAATAAACCTCTTTCAACTGATACAAGGCGTGTAGCTCTTTGATAACTTATATGGCACAGTGGGTATTAATGGATGTGTATTATGTGGAAATGAATGCATGCACATTACTGTGTGTATTTATCATTGCTAAGGAGTCATTTATACAGGTAAATAAGATTTTGATAAGCAGTACTCAGCTATGCTTGACCCTTATTAATAAAAGTAATACTTGGTGTGGTATGATTGCTTAGAATCAAGCCAAAATAGGAGCAAAAAGAGTAGGTAGAATAGATGTTGTCACGAGGATTATAGCATTTACATTCTGGTGATGATTATATATTCTAGATGCCAAATCAGATTGTATTATAAAATTCTAAATTAAGAAAATATTGTACCTAGTTCTATGTGCCATTATTTTAAAGCAGACCTGGCTGAAAAATGCTGGCTTTTTTTTGCTTTAGAATAGCTATTATACAGCCTTGTGCTCTGATCTTTTCTGCTTTTTTCACTTCACTTTGCCTTTGTTCTTACTCAGAGCACAAGAAATAAGGCACTGATTTCTGCACACCTTGCATACGAAGAGGACCAATTCCATATTTATCAGAGCGCCATACAGCCCTTCTTCCACCTCTCCCTCGTTTTCAGGTAAATTCTACTTAGCAGTTCATTTCTATTTAACCTTGATGGTTTACAGTACCCTGGAAATCCTCACTAGATGCTAGTGAATAACTTTAAAAAAAATAAAAAAGCAAAACAGAGCTGTTTGTCTTGCTGTGTCTTTAAACTTGACCTTTATTGTTTAAGTTGCATTTGAAAAAAAGAAGTGTCAAGTTGTTGAAAGATGAGTGCACTCCATTATGCTGTGCTGAAGGCACTGAGAAAATCCCATTGAGGCTGTAACACCAGCCAGCGTTCACAATGCTACATTTTAAACGCATATTGGAAAAACGATGATAACAAAATGAATTTCCTGCATTTAATGTCGATATAGTTAAGAAAGCATAATTACACCAAATGCCAGGATTTCTTTTCAACAGCAACCTAGTTGGCCAGTGGTTGCGATGAATCACGTTGTGGCTTGAGAGTGGAAATTTGCCCGGGCTGTGCGCTGGTGCTCCTGGGTCCCTCCAGGCACGCGGGTCCAAGCGCGTATGTGGGTGGAAGAGGGGCTTTGGAGGAATGTGGCTACCTACTCTGTCTCACCTCTTCTGCGTTTCCTCTGACTCATGCTGTTGTTTTGAGGTGGATTTCCTCTCTGCTCCCCACCTAGTATGTATTCGGAAGTTCAAACGTATATATGCTCATTTTTCTTTGCTTCAGGCTTCTTGGCGAAGGGAGAGATCATTTAAAGCCCAGTACCGCAGTTGCATACTGGGCTTGCAGTCAAAGCAAGTCAGGCTTGCAACAGTGGTGGTGGTACTGGAAAAAGAGGTTATTTTGCTAGGGTAAAGGGAAAAATAGAAATAAGAGGATCTCAAATAATGAAAGAAATCTTAGTACGCGTGAAAACCTGGCACTTTTCTAAAAGACATACTGAGTCAATTGGGAACCAAGTTACTATAGTCTAGAGCTATTTGACTGACATTTGTGAATAGTTTTTTTCCATTAATTGTTGAATAAATGACTCAGAAACACATTTGCCCCTCTTTGACCAGCTTTATGTATGGTTGAATACTCTTCTCCAAATAAATTATTCATAAATTTTGAGCAATCAGTGAATAATTTATTCAAAATATTTTTTTCATTATTCAGTCCTCCATCCCATGGACTGTGGGTAAAACTCTGACTATGTTAAAGTTAGTGAAAACACTGAATGACTTGACCGATGCCAGGACTTGACCCATTTAAAAAAGTCTTGTGAGAACTAAGCGTTGCTTTTACTTATGGAACTTCTGTTTAAATATTAGTGGTAAACTTGCCTGTGAATTTGTTGAGATGCAGAAAAAAATGAGCAGGAGTTACTTCAGCTTTTATTAATATAATTCATTTAAGTTATAATTTGAATCTGGATATGTGAATGCAGAGTTAAATTGCTTTTTTTAGATTTCCACAACATGATATTTCATGCCATCTGAAGTCCCAGTTTATGATGAGTAAAATCCTGCAACAATTGTTGAAGAGGGCTCAGGTCCTGGCTAGTTTCCAGATTTGAGTATTATTAAAGCTATTCAGGAGTACACCAGTTTTTGCATCTTTTTTTTAATTGCAGCAATCTTTGAAAGTGTTCAGAGTTCGGGGTGTGTTTAACTGTTCTCTTCATTGACCAGATAAAAATCGTTCAGATGTTTCCAAAATTCTGGCAAAAAGTGACATTTTTTTATTGAGAATTTATTTGCATTTTACAACCAGTTCTGGTAATGATAATACTCCAGCCTTAATTCTCCCTGGAAATATGACGTGAGTCTTCACTTCCTGTCTTAAATTTGTATTGTGTAACTCCATGCAATTAAGGCATGGCTGGCGTTATGCCATTGTTCGTGGGTGAAATGATTCCTATGTAAATACTTCATTTTGTACCGTTAATTGGCAAATGGTATAGAGTGCTTTGGGATCCATCTGGAGAAAAGTTACTGCATATGTGTATGGTCATTATTACTGCGTTATCTCGTTCGTTTAAGATACACAACTGCTTGATTATTTGCTGAGCTCCGGGAGAGGACTTGGTACTATACAGATATACAAGGAGAAAATGCTGCTGCCCTATGGAGTCTACAGTAGACTTGGCTGAGTGAGACAATAGGTATTGAGCTGTGTGAAATACACAGGTTGAATATTCCCATTTCTTATTAACGGCGATTTTAAAATCTCTCTATAGCATTACGATTAAGATGCTTTGTGGGAGGAATGCACTGCAAGTGAATGACAAATGAGGAGAAAAATGGTGAATTGGTGAATAACAAAAGAGAGAGGAAACCCTAAAAGAGGGGGGCAGAAGGATGAGAATGGGAGGAGGATTCACGTGGGGCATTTTAGAGATAGCTTGCAAGGAGGGAGGAGAGGTTGGGAAACTTGCGCTGTTTGACAGATATGATAGAGGGAGGGAAGGGAGTTGTAAAGGAAGATAAGTGGGTACAGAACAAAGCAGAGCAGTGATTTTAGCACTGTGATTTGTATTGGGAAATGTCCAGAGATTAGTGGGTTGCCTAACTGGGAAAATGATGACTACTGACATCTGGGGATGGAGAAAAGATGGAGAGGTGAAGACGAGTTGGTGAAGAATAAAACTGCATAAGGTGTAGTTTCAAGAGTCTATGTAATACAGGAGATGATTGGATATCATTTCTGAGAAAAGAGAACTGTTTGAGATAAAGGAAATTCAGATATTGATGTTGTGATATTGTAGGAACAGGTAATGTGAAATTTCACTGAAAGGGGAAGAAGAACTGAGATACAATGCTGGGTTTGGATGTGGCTAACTGAAAATGTGGCAACCATTTCAGGAGCTGCCAATTCATTAATTAACTAATTTATTAGTTGGCTTTACACTCAGTCGGACCTTTCTCTGAAGCTGGAAGATCCAGCCAGGCCTTTTCCTCAGAAGTAAAGTAGGAAAAATCTCCTACTGAAATTTTTTTGTTTAGAATTCTTGATGGAAAATATTATTTTCCTCTGTTGCTCAAAGATGTTGCTAAAATTGAAGCCCCAGATCAACAAGACATTGAGGATCCTGCATCTTTGCAAGCACATGTGGTAAGAAGGCATCTTAAAAGTAAGATACCAGGCCAGAGCTCGATAGAGCTGAGAACCCTTCCTGCTCTTCCTTAGGTGTGTATTGGGGTTTTGGACAAGTCACCATGTCTGTGTCTCATTTCTTCATACTCAATGGGCATAATAGTTTATTTCTGATTTCATTTTTCATGTGTTCAGGTTATGAGCCCTGGGAGATTTTTGTCTTGGATTTGGCTTACCTCATCAAGAGATTGGCAGCTCCAGACTGGCTATCTGAAGCAATTGGAGTGATGCTCTTGAGGTGTCTTTCCATCCTTATTGGCAAGACAGGGATCAAAGGGTGACTGTATTCCAACTGGATACCTCACAGAGATGCCTACATTGTATAGGGTCAGTTCAGATCTTAATGTGTCTGTGCAATGCTTGTATTGGGTTTGCGTGGCAAGGTTTTGGTAGCGGGGGGGCTACAGGGGTGGCTTCTTTGAGAAACTCCTAGAAGTTTCTGTCTCTACCCATGTCTGATAGAGCCAATGCCAGCCGGCTCCAAGATGGAACCGCTGCTGGCCAAGGCCAAGACAATCAGCAACGGTGGTAGCGCCTCTGTGATAAGGTATTTAAGAAGGGGGAACAAAAAAACTGTGCAACTGCAGCCAGAGAGAGGAGTGAGAATATGTGAGAGGAACAACTCTGCAGACACCAAGGTCAGGGAAGAAGGAGGGGGAGGAGGTGCTCCAGGTGCTGGAGCAGAGATTCCCCTGCAGCCTGTGGCGAAGATCATGGTGAGGCAGGCTGTCCCCCTGCAGCCCATGGAGGTCCGTGGTGGAGCAGATATCCACCTGCAGCCCGTGGAGGACCCCACGCCAGAGCAGGTGGATGCCCGAAGGAGGCTGTGACCTTGTGGGAAGCCCGTGCTGGAGCAGGTTCCTGGCAGGACCTTGCAGACCCGTGGAGAGAGGAGCCCACACTGGAGCAGGTTTGCTGGCAGGACTTGTGACCTTGTGGGGGACCCATGCTGGAGCAGTCTGTTCCTGAAGGACTGCACCCCGTGGGAAGGACCCACGCTGGAGCAGTTCATGAAGAAGTGTAGCCCATGGGAAGGACCCACATTGGAGAAGTTCGTGGAGGACTGTCTCCTGTGGGAGGGACCCCACGCTGGAGCAGGGGAAGAGTGTGAGGAGTCCTACCCCTGAGGAGGAAGGAGCGGCAGAGACAACGTGTGATGAACTGACCGCAACCCCCATTCCCTGTCCCCCTGTGCTGCTTGGGGGGAGGAGGTAGCGAATAATCAGGAGTGAAGTTAAGCCCGGGAAGAAGGGGGGGGGGGGGGGAAGGTGTTTTAAGACTTGGTTTTATTTCTCATTACCCTACTCTGATTGGATTGTTAATAAATTAAGCTACTTTCCCCAAGTTGAGTCTGTTTTGCCCGTGACGGTAACTGCTGAGCGATCTCTCCCTGTCCTTATTTCAACCCATGAGCCTTTTGTTACATTTTCTCTCCCCTGTCCAGGTGAGGAGCGGGAGTGATAGAGCAGCTCTGGTGGGCACCTGGCATCCAGCCAGGGTCAACCCACCACAAATGCAAAGCATAAATGGGAATATAGTCTTGGACTGTTTAAGTTCCACAACCCTAATTTAACTTCTCTTCATTGCCTGCATATGGAGTCAGGTCTGAAAGCTCTGAATTATGGGTGATCTGAAGGGGATGCTATTCTCTTGAACTTGCACACTACACTGCTTGTGATGTCTAAGTTAGCCATATACAGGTTGAATATGATCCCACATCAAAACAAAAATCGTATAGTATGGTAATCTGAAGATTCAAAATTAAAAAGACAGGCTATTGAAATTGTTATCAGATGTTGCGTCTGAAATACCTCCACTTTTCTCTAGAGAGAAAAAGAGTTGGCTGTGGCAGTTGCATGGTATCAGTTGTCAAACAAGCTTTTAGCAGAAACCACTGTATAAAGTCTTTTCTGGTGTGAGTGCCCACACATGAGACTTTTTGTAAATATAGCAAACAATATTAATCTTAGGAGTAAACTGTATCTTGTGTAAGTAGGCTGTGTAGATTGATGTGGAAGGCTTAAACAAATGAGAAGAACTGTTTAAAGTATGCAGTTAAATTCACTTAATATTACCTTGATTAATGGTAGTTTTTTTTATGTATCAGATCATTTTGCACTAATTCAGTACAACTGTGTCTGCCTAATAACAATCAATAGTAAATGATTTCCTGCTTAAATATCAATTGAAAATCAGTGATTTCCTGTTTCCAACTGCACTTAGTGTCAATCATTGCACATGGCGCCGCTCAACACAAGTGATTTGTCTATTAACCACTTAACATATATATATATATGCATATATATTTAAGTCTGGTTTCACCAGGCTAGGCTCTGAGATGTTACTTATGTTGAATTGTACATGACTACTCCCAGTGCAATAGTCTCAGTCCAAATGAAGATGCCATTCTACTAGAGTGAGCATCTCCAGACCTGGCCCGTGACTTACTGGATCAATGATTAGAACAACTCTGAAAGGTTTTTTTATTCCTTAGTAGATGAATTAAGTGTATGAAATTCAAATCTACTTTAATGATTTCATTCTGTGCTTGAGGAACATCAAGCCTCTTACTGGAAAAGCTGACTCTGTCAAAAATGTGTCAAAGAGATGCTGGTGAAAGGAAAGGTTGGAAGTATTTTTCATGACTGCTTTTTCTTGTGATGCTGTGTTATTTTGCTTCCAGTCCATTTCTTTTTGTGAAAGATGAACCAAAATGGCTGACAAAATCATAGGCACAAGGCATACATGAGGTGGCATTCTGGGCTGGAAAACCGTCTTGCGATGCTGCACAGTACATCATCCCTCTTTCCATATGTCTTTGCTTACTAGTGAGGATGAGTAGGTGTTGAAGTAGGAGGCACTACCTGAATTATCTGAGGGAGAAATAAATTGCTTGGGTAGGCAATCGCCCATCATCCTATCTGCAGGTAGACAGGTACCCTACTTTTGAAGTGCTCAGGTGGCTGTGAGTTGAGAAATGTATTTCTTTTGCCTGGCTTTGTTTTCAATTTCAGAACTCCCTCTCCTAGATGATTACACTCCTTCGAGGAGATCTCTTTGTTAGTCTCAAGCAAGACAGATGCTTTGGCTTGAGCTGGTAATAGTGCTGTTTGGGGGCTGACAAGCTGGGTGAATTTGCAGTGTGGTTGTATACATCCTTTTCAGTCACCAGTGCTGTGTGTTTAACTTCTCAATATGTTCCATCTGTGGTAGCTAACGTGGGTATGGAATTTATGACTGCAAAGACTCTAACATACCACAATACAGGAGTGCCTCTTGAGCTGAAATGATGTTTTTAATCAGTACATTAAATGCTGTAGTTGATTGACAGATGGCTTTTTCTAGTTTCTGGAATGAATGTACTCTAGCTTAATTGTAACAAGGATATCACATCTTGTATAACACCTTTCATGCTAACGGGTATTATGGAATTTTAAAATCCATGTGCAAGGAACACTTCATGCACCATGGAAATGCAACCACCTTGGGTAAAATGCAGAGAATTTAGGTAGAGAGAATGTAATTACCCATGCTGGAATTTGGCCAGCACACTGAGATTAAAACCCTAATCTTACAAAGAGTACCATGGGATCTCTAATGACCACAAATGGTCAGATCACAATTTTATGTCTCTGCCTATAATGCTTTACTACAACAAGGGTATTTTCGATTGTATAGTGCATTCATTATAATTATGCAGCTAATTTTATTCCCATTGTAATTTCCAATAATAAAGTTACAAAAGTGCCACTAAAATGTATGAACAAAACGGTACGACACAATATTATGTTCAATACATTTTTGGGGCATATTCTGCTCTCATTTGTATTGGTATCTTTCTTTGAAGCCAATGGAATTCCTCCAGATTTGTGCTGGAATAACTGACAACAGAAGTTGTCTTTCCAAGAGAGCATTTTTATGCACATATATTGTAGATATGTTTGAAAAGTTAAATATTTATATTCGGTCCAAATATAGGACAGTCTTTCTTCTTTTATTTTTAAAACCATAAAATTGTTAACAGACCCGTGAAAAAAGAATATTACGGCTCTATGTCTGTTGGTTAACCTTCACCACAAAAATTGATCTGTGGGAATTTCTCACAGTGTAACATACTGTATCCAATTCCATAGTTATTACTGTAAACCTATTAGTGCCACCTGGGTTTGCATATCCGCAATGCTGTCCAAGTGAAGACAGATTAGCTCTATCACATGTTATGCCAGAGGGACAGCCTCACGAGGAGTCTGCCCTCAGGGAGAAAAAAAAGGGCTCAGACCTTTAATGAGAATACAGTGCTTTATAATAGCATTTGGTGGCCTAGAGATTTTCTGTCAAGTCATTTCAAATTAAATTGGCAGCCTTGCAATGTTCAGCCCATATGAGTTTTTGTGCGGCATATATTGTTAATGTTAAACTAATTCTCACATAAGATCAACAGAACATACAGAGGGAATGTTTGCATCGGACCGTCTTTTTAAAGTCTGGGCCTTTATAAGTGACTGAAAAATGCTTTTTCCAGAGCAAAATTTAACTTTGGGCTGAATTATTCATGTGTAAATTCAGACAATTTATTTGTGAAATTATTTGTAAATACTTACACTTTTCTATGTAGTGTAATAATGAAATTAGTACCAGTCTAGGAGTGAACTGAATGACTTTGTTACCCATTAGTGTGACTCCACTCCCACTCCCTCAGGCTGACTCCCACTGAAGGGGTGTAGAATTTGCCCCTAAGAACTCCATTTATTTTTGATACTTCCAGGACTTTCCTTTTTTAAAATGTAACATTTATGTGATATTTTAGTCCTTCTAGTGTCTGAAAATTTAAAAAGCAGATGATACTTGAAAATAAATTGCTATCATCATGCAGGAAGTTTTTTCCTTAAGATTTTCCCACATTTTTCATTCAGGGCTCAGCCTGAAAAACACACATTGGGATCCTCTTTCTGTGAGTATTGATGGATTATTTTGGGGGAGACTGGGGCCCACATCCTCACAAGTAGGTAAGTACCACGTTCGATGGAATTCAAGAAGAGCTGGGTAGCTGGACAGCTATAAGGATCCCAGTTTGCATTTCCAATTATGCAAAGTCCTAAGAATACCTGCAGGATTTTGAAAGTTCATAAGCTCTGTTACCTTTAATGATAAAGGAAGTAGTTTTGCAATTTCTAAGTGTAGAGCTTTAGCTGTAGCTAGTGCAAGATAATATTAGATGAAAGTTTGCTTTCTAGCTGAGTGATAGGTTTTGTAGAGAGGAAAGTCTAATGCACTGAAATGAGTGAAGAAATGGGCTATTTCTGTGTTTTGGAGCTACACATTATCTTAGTCCATTCTTGTACCGATATTAGATGAATAAGATTAGTCATGTAATAATAAAAGCAGTTTTTGCTGTTATTAGGGAGCATGTATTTTCCACATTTTTCCTGGAAGGCTGCTAAGATCTTCCATCCCATATTCGCTATGTGCACATTTGTAAATCAGGCATGAGTGATTGCTTTTGTTAGAGTTACCTAAGTAAAACTGAAGCACCACAGTCATGAAGCAAGTTTGTATTTCCCTTTTTATTTAATATAATCCTTGTTTTGGGATAGAGTCCAATACTGTGATTTCTTAATATCCCCTACCCTCTGTATTCTGTTTTGTAATTGAAGGAAAAGTGATGACAGAAAATCTTCCTAATGTGATCACATTCTTATATGTAACTGTAAAAAGAAAAATCCAAATCTTGCTTCTCCAAATTAGAGGAGTAGGTCCACTGCATTTGGTAAGAGATTTACACTGCCAGAGCAAGCACAACTTGATCCTGTGTGTTGTAAGCTTATTTTTTTCCTCTCTGCTAAATGTGTAGTCTTACTTCAGGGCACATACCTTGGTCAGAATTTAGCTCAATTTTCTTAATTTGCAACACTGGACCAAATTCATCTGTGCTGCAATTCCATTGACCTCTTTGGAGTTACTAAATGATTGGATTTGACCTAATACACTTTTCACTGAGTGCTATCTTGCTTTTCAGGGAGGTTAACACAATAACCATTTTCTATTTCTGTTCTCAAACATGAGCATCCTTTCTTTTTTTTCTTTTAATTCCTGCTAGAGAAAGGAGAGAAGACAAAGTGCTGCTGTAAATAGTGCTAAATAACTAAAGGGTATCCACAATTGCCTAGAAACCTCACTTAATTAGTTTATGTTGAAATCAATAGTAAAATTCCTAGTGACATTAGGATGGCAGGAATTTTGCCGCTGTTCCATCTGGTTATTTTCACAGTCAGCTGTCCTTCTGTAAAAGTGGGGTTCAGCTCACATAAAGGTGGTACCTGAAGGGTCCTGTTTCTTTCCATTGACAGTAGAGGAATCTTAGGTGATTAACTCCAAAATAGCTACAATTGGAGAAAAACAGCCCAAGTTAAACGTTAAAGTACCTTGCCACTATCTCTTGTGGTGCCTTTGAAGTTCAAAAGCTAGGAGTCAAATTCTTCAGTGTGCCTTCAACAAGCTGCGTCTGATATGGGAAGGTGGATAAAGCCGGGTGTCTCTCTGAGGCTACATGAACTGGCTTAAGCTGAATATTTTGGCCTGAACTCATCTATCGCTGTTTCATATGGTGAATCTTAGTAACAGCACAAGAGGATGCATGAACCTTTCTCTGTGAAATTCTTGATCTTGATTCTGTGTCTTGATCTTGAAATGATGATGTATGCATTAAGGTTTACTAAGTGTAAACAACACTGGGCTTACATAAAATGCTCATGGCAAAGAGTTTTTTGTTTGTGTGTAGGTATTTGCAGCTTTGGGGCTTTAAGAAACAAATTCACACTGGCAGCATCAGTAAACTTAAGTTTGTGTTTACTGAGAAATAATTGGCCTAGGAAGACATTATATTGAATAGGATTCTGCGAGCCTAATTTGAAAAGTATTTTTATATGCCAGACTCAAATATGTATTTAATAGATCATACGAGTTACAGTCAATTGATTCGATGAGTTGTTATTAAGATTTGAGATACTGGGCCTAATTCTGTACTTTCCTAAAACTTGTGTGGTCTGACTTAAACCATATAAGATGCATGGAAGGTGTTATTTCCATTTTACACAAGCATCAGTGTTCATATCTTATGAAGAACTTGGAAATTGAGGCCCGTTAGCGAGCAGCGCAGACCTACAGCAACACATCTGCAGAAGAGAACTGTCGGTGCTCTGGACCTGGTGCCCACGCTGTACACGTTTCAGGAGGGTACTTCAGGCTGATGCTAGTCTAGTCCCATGGACTGAATGTCAGTAACCTAAGTGAGTAAATTAGGGCTCTTGGGAACACATCTTTCTGGTTTAGCTCTGAGAGCACCCTTCAATGTGAGCTCAAGTGTGGTAAATGGGGATGATTGGGAGGTTCAACCCAAAAGGGTCCTTGTGATCCCAGCTAAAGCAGTAATATAGGTGCACTCACACAGAGTGATTTGTGCATGAGAGTTGCTCACTTCATTAAGTGACTGCTTTTAAATCTTAATTTGCTTTTCTGGAGACTTTGCATTTAATTCTTCTGCCATCACCAACCTGTTCAGAAAGAGCCAATGCAGGTGTGCGGTTCCTGAGAGCATCAACCAAAGGTTTCTACCTCTCTGGCCTTGCTGTAAAAGTGTATCAGCATGAGCAGGTTAGTGGTGATGATATGGAATGCAGCTGTGTGATCTGAATGTCCTTACTGAGTAGGCTTTGATTAGCCAGTCAGCATACTAGTGTATTTTAAATAATTTTTTTCTCCTTGTGAGGTGTATTGGTATGCCTTGGTTCACGGAACACATCCCCGAACACATCACCCTTGAACATCACAAATACACATACACTGCATGGATTGCAGTGAGGCCTGTGCAAACCAGGAAGAACCACAAGGTGGAAAACAGATTTGAAACTGTATCTTGCTGAGGAGTAGTACTGCAACTACAAAAAAATCCAGTATAGAAACTAGATCCAAACACATTGCTGATTATTCCTCTGCAATTCTCCTTTAAAACTTCTGATGGTCTTTAAACTATTGTACTGATGTTTCAGAAGAAATGTAATTTTACAGAGTGACTTGTCTGGGAATAGAATGAGATGGAACATCTGTCCTTCTGAACTGTTGGAATTGCTTGGCTGAAGCAAATGCAAGATGAAAAAATGGAGATAAAAAGACAGTTGAAAAAAAAATAGGACTTGTTAATCTTTTCTCTAAAACACATACTAAACTTTTCAAGTTAAATTTGCTCATACTATTTCCTGCTATTTTATACTACTACATCTTCCCACATAACAACCGAGTCAAAAAAGGAAGAAAGTAAAACTGATTTCATTGCTGAGATAACAGCATATGCTAGGACAATTGAAAAAGTCTGATGCATTTTCTGATCACAAAATACAGTTTTATTTTTTAAAATGATGTGAAGGAAAACATTTAATGATCTAGACTCTTGTATCATATGGTCAGCATCTCAGCTAATTAGTCTGATGACCCTTACTTTGTTCTAAGCTGGTTTTCTAGAAAACACACCGGAATAAACAACCATTAAGCCTTCCATGCCAGAAAGCACTTTAAGACTAGTAAAAGGTAAAATTATCTTTTTTAAATGTTTTCAGTAGCCAGTAATCTATTTTTATGGTGTTCTGTAAACCCTATTATGAGGGCTGCAGATTCCTACACATGACCAGTCTTCAGCAGTGAACAAAAATGGCATCTAAATCCCAAGCGACACTCTTAAGTACTTGGCAGCAGAAGGGCTCTTCTGAGGAAGATTAAGTTAATGGAAGCATTTGGGTAACATCTGCATGACTCTTCGTCCTGGTACAGCCAACTCACACTGCTGCAACACGTGACGGAGGATTTCTTCGATTATCACTTAAGAACAAAACTGGCTGAAGTTCCTTTCCAGGCATTCGTCAGACTGTAATGTATGTGCGAGAGTATATAGGCGGTGTAAACAGGCGCAGTTATAAAGGGTGGCCCGGACGGACTTCGAAGAGGACTTAATAAAAATCAGATTACTCATTTAATGAAAAGTAAAAGAAATTGGGGGAAGATTTGTTGTTGTAGCTGCTGTTTATTTGTCTTATTTACAGCAAGACGTACTGTCTTTTCCAATCGAGTGCTGCCGCAGGCACACAGAGCCTCGTTAATACAGGCGATTAATGCACTTGCCCTTCACCTCAGCTGACCTGGTTTTAAATCTGTTATTTTGTTACAAGTTAGGGGAGTTTATTGGCCTTTCTTTAGCCCCTAGCTGGTGCCTTTCCACCTCGTAAAAACACTTCACAATTTGGCATAAGTGCTGTTTTCTGGTGTGAAAAGACCCAAGGTTGCAGCAGCAGGTCACGGCTGAGGAACGTCTGCGCAGGGCAGTGGGGAACATCATCCGGGGACTGGCTGTGTCGAACTGGTCTCGCTTGGTTTTGCAGACTCCCATTTGAAATCAGGGAGACCCTTGCTTGTCTGCATAATGCAGTGTTAGTTTCCATGCCTAGGTTGAACAGAAGTTACCTGGTTTCATTTTCCGTAGGACTAATACTAAAAGAGGAAGGATGAGGGAAACATGAAGCAATTATACTAGTATTGAACAGCACAGTTTATATTTGTGTTGAGATTTGCTGACAGTAAGGACCTGGCAGAGGGGAATAGAAGTCTTAAATTCTTTGAAAAGATTTTTATTCTCTACTGGTTATTCCCACTCTTTCAAGCCTCCTTTCCTGCAAAGTCCAACACTGCCATCGTCAAGCGCTGTTTTTCATCAGCAGCTACAGGGGGAACCTACAGGCCAACGCAAGCTCCATGGAAGTGCCGCCTCCTCTTTATTTCAAGATCTGGCTAACTGGAAAATCATCTTGACTAACTATTCCAATATTTGGAATAAAAGGTGACAAATCACTGCAAGTTTGAAATGAGATCCATCCTACGAAAAGAGAAGCAGCTCAGAAATTATTTTTTTTTCCCATTGAAAAGGAGTGTTTTAGAGGAAATTGGCATTTTTCCAGAAGAAAGCCGTGGAAACTGAATTTGAAATTTGTGTATATGAACAGAACACTCAGCATTTTGGGCAGATATACAGAAAAATAAAATTTGAAGAACATAAACCAGCCTGAAACTAAAAAAGAAAAAACACTTTCAGAGTTTCACAAGGAAGACACAAAAATCAGGGCAAAAAACTTGCTGTGGCCAAATTCTGCTATCAAATTACCATTCGGGTCTGAGCGCTAGAGAAGTGTAATTCAGATCTATCTGTTGAAATTTACTGTCTTTTTTCTTAGCTTCAAATTCTAACATTTAAGAGAAGTCGACTAGTTGTTAATAATTTCCAGAAAGTATTCATTTTCTCCAAGGTATGTATTCCTAGAATTTCCCCAGATTTTGTTTAGGTGAAGGAGGAGTAGTTTTTCACTGCAATTACTTTTTCTTTAATCTCTTTCAAAGGAAAGGCATTGGCAGGCAAAGATTGGTTTTGCCTGCAGATTTCATCTTTGAATGATGTTTTGTGTTTTAGGATGTGGTAGACATCCACTGTAGAACAGCACACTGGTTTCAGATGTTCTTTCCTTTTTGTTGCTGGTTAACAACTTTTTTTTTTTTTTTTTAAATAATGCTGTTGCCCCGGCAGAGCCATTTGGAAAGAGACAGTGAGAATCTGCTTCAGGGCAATGTCAGCCAGCTTAAAGAGCTTTCATTGGGTTAAATTAACCTGCTAGCCTTTGTAATAGCAATGAAGAGGAGCTCTGCGGTGGGGGCAGCTACCTCTTTCAGAGGGATGGTAGCAACCAGCTGAAGGGGGGACCCTCTAACATCAGTTTCTTCAACGAGCGATTGACCACTGCTTGTAAAGATTTTCAGTGTTTATACCTGGAAGTTGCTCCGACTAATGACACTGTTTAATGTGTCATCAAATTGCAGTGTTTCTCTGGGTGGTGGGGCTGTGGATACATCACAGGGCCATGGGTTTTCCAATTAAATGTGCAGTGAATTAAGGAGTTTACATTTCTTGAGAATGAACAGATGAGTAGATGAGTCTTCCTATGAACCGGTTTACTAAAAAAAACCCACCCAGACTGTATTAATAGCAGATTTTATTTTGTAAAACTTTACTAAACTTCTGATCCTACTGACCTACCCACTTCAGCAACTGGACAGAAAGACAAGAAAACTCTGTTGTTAAACCAGAGCCTGTGCATCACATTCACAGCAGTGTCGGCATGGAGGCAAAGTGTCTATCTGGGAAAGTTAGGTGAGGTGGGAGGCGTGAGAATCGGTGGGGCTTGTTGTGAAGCCAGGCCCTCTCTCAGTCACAGCCACAGTCTCAGCCCCAGCTCATAATCTGCACTTCCGTGGGGTGAAGTTTAAAATCTCAACTGAGTTTCTAGGCCTTTAGTTTGGTGAATGAAATGTAATAATTTATAAGCCCAGAACACCAGTGTCTGGCAATACTGTGTGGTGGCGTTGGCCTGAACACCTTGCAGATGAGCTTAAATGGTTGTTGTTATATAAAAATGCTGAAGACCTGTCATGAACTAAAGGATGTTAATTTAAAAAACACCACCAACCTTGTTAATCTGTCAAAAGCTACCTTAAAAAGACTGGTGCTTTTCAGTTTCTGATGGAATATGTTCCTTGGACCAGATCCTCAGATGCTGCGGACAGTTGTGCTGAAGTCAAGCAAGTGACGGTAGTTTGCAACAGCTGAAGCTTGGGGTGTCTGGGGGTGCGTGCGTGTGTTGTATGTGGCCTGGATATTTATTGTAGGGCTTGGATCATGTGCCAGGGATCTGATGGTAGTGTGCCAAAAGGAGAAAGAAAATTCTCTTTCCACGGAGTGCTGTCAAAATCCCACTTTTGTAGTTTGAATCATCGGGGCTCTAGCTTTTAGGCTTGCAATTGTTTAAAGATGTCATAAATATTTCTGATATTCTGTTAAATGCAGTCTGCTTTGATTACCAAACCTTGCTTGAGTATTGCACTCAGGGGGGTAATGATAATATTGATTTACCTACGTATAGTGTGTAGTATATCAGTGTTATCAGACGTGACTTTATTTTAGTAGAAACTTTACAATACAAATCTAATCTGATAGTTTTATATGATCTCTGGCTCTGGCTGTTGGAAATAGGTTGCAGCTTGTGTTGTAATGGTTTTGTTTAACACAGCACATGGCTTTTCAAAAGCATTTGAGGGCTAACCTTTAGTCAGGATTTTGTTCCTACCCATGAATGGCCATTTGAATGATGACTCGCAAGAAACTGTTTGAAATGTTCCAGAAACCTGTTGCCCTAACTTTGATACTCTTGTTTGAAGGTCACCCTTTTAGAGACAGTGAGCTGTGTCGTGCTGTCTGAAGGATTCTGGAAACTGGCTGCTGAACAGGATTCAGAGTGGCTCAGGAGCAGAAAATATCTTCTCTTACCTGCTGCCTGTTGAGAAGTGACCCTGCTGTAGCTCCTTTCTTGCTGCTACTCCTAATATACCTGCAAGGGAGAGGAAACTTTTGCTGCAAGCTCTTCAGCGGAGAGTGGATCCATGGGGGACTCAGTTACATGGTGTGGTCTGGGGCCCAGTTTAACTTCGCTTCGTCTTTCCAGCAGTCCTAGAACTCTTCAAAAATGTGGGTGGAGATCCATGACACATGCTTACTATGGTTACTTGCCATGAAAAACAGTATGAATGGCCAACGCAGACTCCAGGTGGTGGATCAGCATTAATCATAATAGACCAAGGGGTGGAGGATTGGCAAGATACCACAAGAAATGGTTGTACATCCATCCCCTTGAACTCCATTTCCTCCCACGGGGGACAAGGGTATGGAGGTAAGTGGCAGTGCCTCCATCTTCTGTTTCCAGCTGTCATAAACCGTGATCTGCTGTATGCCCATGTCCTTTTGTCTGCAGGAAAAGGGTGCATGACATAACCCTCTGCTAGAGTAGACTTAGAAATTTTGGTTTGTTGAAAGTTTTCATGAAAAAATAATGAAGATAGAAGCCTGTCCTTCAAATTCAGTTGGGTTTAATAGGAACAGCTTTTAGAGGGATTGCATGTTTGTCAGCACACTTGCCTAAAAGACCATCTAGGTGATGAGCCAGAAAGATGCATCTTTTCTCCTCTTCCCTCTTTTCCTCACTCATCTGTTGCATATATTTCTGCTCATCTGAACCAGAAAGGGAAATGGTGTGGATGTGGAAGAGAAGCAGGAGTGTTCAATGTGTTCGCAGCGTGCTCACCACAGGCCTGTTCTGTGAGATACCAGTGGTGAACCAACTAGCAAGAGAAGAAGTTTGGGCTTGTGGTTGGCCTTGTGGCTGAGCTCTCTAGCTGGTGGAGCAGCTGCAGAGGCAGCCGGGGCTGAGCTGGCTCTAAGGAGATGGGGAAGTAGATGGGCTCTGGCCAGTGCCCATTCCTCCCCCTTCCCTCAACGCAGAGTTGTGCAGGGAGCTCTTTTGCTCAGAGGATGTTAGGACGAAAGTGGTGCCTCCACTGAACCACAGAGAGGAACAGCTACCAGAGTTGCTGAAATAGGGACTGTTAGATGCTGTGAGAGCTTGCTGCACTTCTGGAGGATTTTCTGTGCCCCATCCTCTTTCGCTGGAGCTCCGTCTCTCTCCCGTCTGCATCTTCCCACTCCCTGCAGTCCTTTCACTTCATTTTTGCTCCTTGTCTGCTCTGTTTTGTCTTCTGCTCTCCTGGCCTATTTCTCCTTACATCTTTCCTCATCGGTCCCTTGTTTCTTTTAGTTCAACACCCCCCACTTTATCTAAACCCTGTTAAGAGAAAAAACACGAATGGACCTCCACTGAAGTTGTTTCTATCACACAATTTGTGGGTTGTGTTACTGCCTTTTCTCCAACCTTTCCTCCATCGTTCTTTGTTTTGGCTGTGAGAGCTCCAGGCAGGGCCTGGCTGCAGCTCCCTGTGTACAGAGCCTAGCAAGACCGAAGGTGCTCCATTCTCAGTAGTCCTTAGGCACTGATGTTGTAAGCAGAATTAATAGTAATTTGAGTGGATGCAATTGCCAATGTGGCCACAGACCTACAATGCAACTGTGGGAAAGTAAGTCTCCTGGTGCCTCTGATCACTATCTGTAAAATAATACTTTCCTTCTAGTCTTTAAATAAGAATACATGGTTAAAACTAAATTGGATTTTTAAATCTCTTTCACCATGAATAATCTTCTGTGTGATTAGCAAGACAAGTTAGGTATGCAGTTGTTTTTTAATGGTAAATTTTAGGCTTACCTGTCTGCTTCTCAGATGATACGTGATTCTGCGGTGTGATGTACTGATCTGCAGCTCATGCATCCATCCACATGTGTACACAAACACATTCACATTTCAGTTCCGTTGCTGCTCCTCCTTTGGAGGATCCCACTGGTAAATTGCAAGAAAAAGGCATTGCAATAATAGGGAAAAGGCTGTTGCAAGTTTTCTATCCTCCCACCAACTTGTATCTTTTGCACCTGCACAGGTTGGGAAAGAATAACAGTGGAGACATATGTATATATGCATGTTTGCATGACTAGCACGTTTGTAAACTAGAAACAAGGCAATGGTCAGAGCTTATTGCTATTCCATGAGCCCACTCAACAGTGTTACAGATGTGGAAAAGTGCAATGAGAGTAGTGCAGTGTATGCTATAATCATACTTACATAGCTCAAGGAAATATAGTACATCTTGCTAATTATGGGTCACAAATATATTTTGAAATCCTCTGTTTAAAGGCCGTATTGAAATATAAAGCATTGCAACAGAACTGCGCTAATTTGCATGGTTGACTGGGAGACCCTTTGTGGCTGAATTAATTTTGCAATTTAGTAAGTTAACATAGCCAGCATAGCAAAGCTCATGCATCATGAATTGCAATTATTCAGTGCATTTTGACAACAATATCCTATTTTAGTTATTTACAATGCTTAATGACTTCCTAGTAGTTGTTCAATAGCATCTCCTTTACGAAAATCAATGAAATGTTATTCATACAGGCTGAAAGGGGTAAAGCGTATGGGGATGCTGGGCAGAGACCAAGGTAGGGGTCCCTTTCTTCTCTCACCTGCACACTGGCTGCTTGCCACTGCTGTCTAACTCAGCCTACTGTCCCTTCTCAGAAGTGCCCAAAAAGCTCCTGAAACCAGCACTGTGACTTGATTAGGGACTAGTTAAGAGAGAGACATTTTTGTATGTATTGCATGGTGTGCAGATGAGTGTGACTCGTACTATGCTATTGTTGATAATTGCTTGATAGTGGCTAAATAATAGATGAAAAGATGTTTTCTCTGTAAAGCGGTGTTTACGAGTTTGGAAATAAAGTCATGGTAAAGTAAAAGTAAAGACCTTTGGAGTCTGACAGGAGGTAAATTTGCTCAAATGAGGCAGATAAGGTTTCAGATGACACAGCTTTCAAATATCAAATTGTTTGTCATACAGGTGTTAGTACTGAAAATGCTTGCTGCAAAGTACAAAAAACACCTTACAACCTAGCAACCCAGTGAACAAGAAAGTCTCCTAAACGTTGTGATATGACTCTGTCTCATGTAGTTCCCCTTTCTTGGCCTGATGGATCTGAAATTCTCATTCTCAAGATTATCAGGAAACCATTTGGATTTCCTTTGAGCTCAGCGCATGGGATTATATCCTTTTTTCTGCCCAGCAGTGCAGCATCTCCCCAGTCCCAGTCACCAACGGTTCTGGCAGTCCTGCTTTTTGTATATATGCAAAGCATATATGCTTTGCACGTGTGCCAAAGCCAATAGTTTTTGCTGTTTCCAGCGTGCTAGTGGGTGAGACTACTTTCTCGTTGCTTAACACTTCACTGGCATTCGATGCTGAGGGCTTTGCCGTACGGCGTGCATCTCTAGTACAGAGCAGGTAGCGTGAGCTGTTTAACATGTCCTTGCTCACCCTGGATGGACGTCTCTTTTTTTGGAAGGGAATTCCCACCCCCTTCTGCTTTGATCAAGGGTCTGTGCTGATACGTTTCTCCTCCTTCCACCCACGGGGAAGTCGGTGCTTCCCTCACCATCAGGCTCAGCCTGGTCGTTGCCTCGCGGCCATCACCTTGTCCTGAAGTCTGGTTATCTTGACTAAACCCACAGCTTGAACGCAACCAACGTAAGTGTAAAACAGAAAATAAAGCATGCCTACGCTAATAATTTCAAACTGCAGGCTTAGCTAGGCCCTAAACCAAGTTAGGTCCAGTACTAATTAAGTTGTTGGGAGACTGTACATAGCTGACACGATCCTTTTGTGTCGCTGTCTGTGTGCCTGTCTGCGTCTGCCTGTGCACCTCTTCCTCCACCAAGGGACCATCCAACAGGCTGTCTCAGATGGTTTGTGGCCACTGAGCCTCCCCTGTAAAGATGAGAAGACTTGAGAGAGATCTGTAAAGCTAGGAACAACTCAAAAAAAAGGTATTCGAGTACGAGGGCGCTTGTGCCTGCTGCATGTGAGAGACCTCAGCCTCTTCTGGGGGGCACCGCAGAGCAGTTGGGATTTGCAAATTAAACCCATGTCCAGCGTAGACGTTAATGCTTTATGTAGCTCTGCTTTTGCATCCCCGAGGAACCTGCTGGCGCACTCACCTTCTTTCTTGTTAGTACCACTTTATATTTTGGGGTGTATGAAGGGGAACAGATGGTATCTTGTTTTACTGTAGCGTGAGGAAAATCTATTTAAGTGCCTGAGGAAGGAACTGCTGGTTGCAGGTGTTCACGAGAGATGTGTTCCTCTTCGCCCCTGCGCTCCTGGAGGGGAATTCTGCAAAAAGGACCCGCGTGTGGAGCACGGTCTCCAACTTCCCCAAAGCTATATAAACACAGCAGAAAGGAGTCATGGTGGTGTTAGTTGATGGTTGGACTTGATGATCTTAGAGGTCTTTTCCAACCTTAATGATTCTATGATTCTATGATTCTATGAAACACCGGTGGCCCCGGTGTGCCGAGAGTGTGTCCCCTCTTGTAAAAAAGAAAAGAGGTTTAGATGACGCACTCCATTTATATATGTTAAGCTGTGAAATTTTTACCCTTTTTTTCATACATGGTTTGTGCTGGACGTTCTTGGTTCACATGTAAGGATGCTTTCCTTCCCGACTCGTTTACTGAAACTTTCAAGATGATCAGCAGCAAATAACAATGGGTGAATAATGAATGAATAACAGATATTAGTCCAGCATGCTTACCACTAATAGTCTGCTGGCATCTCGCACCCTGTGATTTGCCCACTTAAGCTCTGACCTGGTAAAACCCTTGAACACATTTAGAAGTGTATGAATAATTTCACAAAAAATATTTTGGGTTGCTTTCTTAAAATTAAACATGTCAGTAGTTCCCTGTGAAGATGATGTGTTTACTCCCATGCTTATGGGCACTGCATCAGGCATCACTCTTTCACATACTTACAGAAACGCTTTATCTCTGGTGAAATATGTCACCTCCTTTCTTGAGCTGAATGCTTCATTCCTCTCACTTACGGATCTAATACCACAGTGAATTAAATGTATTGATGAATCAAGACTGAAATCTACAGTGAATATGATTGCTTAAAAAGAATTCCACCAGACGTAGTTTAGAGATATCATTTTCTGTGGGCACGTATGCTCTATGTATGGGTATATAAAACAGCATGTGGGAATGCGATGCTATTTAACTCATAAATGGAGAGCAGAATTTTATTGGTCACAGTAAATATTTGTTCAAGGAAAAGGAGTGGAGGTGAGAACAATCCATATGAAAAGAAAGCATGTTAGTACCCAGAACACTGAAAATATTGTTCAAGGACAGTTTATCCTTGTGGAAAATATGACCCCCTGTAAAGCTGCTGAGTCTGTTTGCAGATCATTTCAAAACAGAGTCCTTGCATTTGCCATTTTAGTTTGTTTTGGCTGTTGGTGTCCAAACTACATTCCTAGCAAATTGCATGAAGTGCTTATTCCATTATTTCTATTGTTATGTTTCTCAATAGAATGTGGTTATCTTGAGCTAGTGTCATGCTTTAGTACATTAGCACTAAAATGCACTGACGATCTTGCAAAGAGAGTGCAGGGCGGCTGACATTGGACGGGTACCTTGTACCTTATACCTCCTCTCTGGAGATTCCTAAACCGGAGGTTGCTTTCAGCTTAAAATGAAGAAAGAATATTTGCATTTCTTCGTAATCTGGTCTACTCTTGTGAAACCACGACCTGTGCCAGTTCATATACATTCTGCTCAAACTCTGTCCAGGTGCCGGGATTTGCTTGACTGGTCCTAACTAGTTTTTGGATGAGAGGTGTTTTAATCTGCTCTGAATTTATATTTTGCATGGCTTCAGTTTTCACATAATGAGCCAGATTTATCTGTCATGTGCACAGTTCTGCTTTCTTCACGTCCCAGTTCATAATTTTGTTACATGCCTTTTGTCCATAGAAAATAAAGGAATCGGGGAACTGAAATTGAATTAGACCCAAAACGTGCTCGAGTTTCCTGTTTTTCTTGTATTAAAATACTTTTTCTATTGAGACCAAACATGCAGCAGTTTCCTAACCACAACCACAGGGACTGCGAGAACACCCTGAGTTTTGTCGCACAGCACAGCGAAAGGGGCAGATCTAGAAGTGGCCTGGGGATGCACTGCGCAGAGTAGCGCGCGGAAGACACCGTCCCGCCGCACTGGCAGCTGCCCTGCCGCTGGTGGACAAACGAGTTGTTTTTGTTCCTGGACACTGGCAATGACTAGGTTTGTGGTTCACCCCTTGTCCAAGTCAGATGTCATCTCTCTCTTTCACCCTCCTTCCCTGCTTTTTTCCCCCTGCCCATTCTTTTCTCTCATCTCGTCTTTTTTCTATCCTACCCCACTCCTCCTTCTTTCACTCTGACCTTGTTTTTTCTCCTTCTTTAGTCAAACAGACCTACTGAAATATAAAGCCTGACCTCTCCTAAAGAGGCGGGGGATGTCCTTTTTCTTTTTAAATTATGCACCTGCCTAGATGTTTTCACCACGTAATTGCTGTAGTCACTATTGGGAACACAGATAGCCCCTTTAATACAACCACTAAAAGCCTTTTGATTTAAAACGATGGCTTCAGTTTTATGGCCTTTCTGTGCTTCTGGTAGTATCTTTCTGCAAAGACTAAGTGGAGAGACAAAAGAAAGCAGCACAAGACCTGCCTCCAGCAGTATTTCCACAGCCCTGTTACTAGGGAGGGCTGCTCACACTGAGGTCACTGCTAGGAGAGCTCATCGCCGAGTGCAAAATACATTCAGAAGTTACTTTATTATAAGATTAACAGCTCGATCATGAAAACCAGCAACATTCCCGGGCTTGTGGGAATTAGTTCTGCTGCATTCCAACCCAGGATGTCCTTCTGACACTTTTTTTTCCCTGTGGAAACACTCATAAATTTGACGACGGTACTTGGAGATGAGCTAGACCCGTTCGAATACAGTCCCTTCAAATCCACCCTCTCTCCCTCCTTTGTCCCAAGAAGGAGGTACTCTCTCTCCAAGTCTTACATCCCTTAGTAAACTAAGAGATATTTTAGATATCTTGCTGTTTGTTTTGGATTAAGTGGTGCGGTTTAGGGAGTAATGTTCTCCTCAACGTGAATGGGAGGAGTGGAATTTGTAGTTCCAGTCTCAAGAAAAAAGATATTTTCACAAAAGATAAAGAAGCATTTTTATGCGTATGTAGGAGAGGGAGGCCTGCTACAAGATCTATATTTTGGATACCTCCCAGTTTAAGGGAGCTACGATTTGGGCATTGATAAAAACTCCTATTCTTAATGGTAATAGGAGAAAAAACCCCCAAACAAACATGGTTATCTTAAACTGCAATGATTTTATTTGTATTGACAAATTATTTAATAGAGATTAATTGGATCCCTAATTTAGACACTAATTTGATGATCTACCCAACAATGAAATAAAGGCTGTTGACTATTTATCCATTATCTCATATAGAAGACAAGCACAGTGTTATTGAAGTGATTTGCATACTTTCTGAAGTCAAATATTAATACACACACATCTTTCCCAAGTTTCAGGCCATCATTAAAGCTCTGTGATCTTCTTCTTACGCTAACATTTTGGTCTAAGCTTTACTGCATAGTAAGATAAAACTTCATTACACAATTAGGCAAAACATCATTGCTGTGTTGAATAATCATTTTCTGAAGGCACTGAATGCAGCCTTTAATTAATATCTCATCTATGGCCAGACTTAGTACCTTGAATAAGCCCTAATAATATTGCCATCTCCTAGCTTTCTTAGAGATGCAGTTTTGAGTCTGTTTGCTTGTTTGCAATTATGTCTAAAATTAACTATTTTAGTTATAAACCTAACAAAACAAGGAGGAGTGTAATCTAATGGCACACAGAAGTGGGCCCTACACTGGATATTTTAATGGTCTCTCTCTCCTTGTTATTTTTGCACCATGTCTTCCTTATTAACTTTTGATATGGGCTATCACTTTCCTCTTTAAAAACCTGAGGATCACAGTTCAGTTTGAAGGCTGCGCCTGTCGATCGGACCTGTTGTTATTGGGACCTTTTCTACCAGCGCTGTTTTTCCCCTGCTGTCAAATCTCCCCCCACCTATTCATTCCTCCTGCTTAAGGCCTGTTTGACACTGTTGTAATGACCCCTCTTGGGAGATGTACAATTAGATTTGTAAGTTCCCGCATGGCTCTTTTTCTTTTTAATGTTTGCTCCTGAGTCAGCACTGTATGCATGGCTGACTGGAATAGAGTGAAAATTTGAATAATTTCTGTTCTCTTCCCTGGATTGTATTGCTGTTTGGTTGCAGAGAAGAAAAGCACCTCTAAAATGGTTCAGGAATCTCATACTCTCACATACAACTACGTTGTAATATTCTGGATGCCTATTTTTTCTGTAGCACCTAACCATTTTTGTTAGATGGAACCTGAGTTTCACCAGAGCTTTATAGTTAAATACAATGGATGATGGATTTTTTTTATCATGTAGCAACACCCTGACGGACAGTACAGGCTCTGCTCCAAGTTGCACTTGGTCATAAAATATGTGGCAGCGTGAGGCTAAACTTGTATGCTGGTAGAACAATGATCTCATAGCTAGACGCTGGGGTAAAATTAGCTTTGGTCAAATTTACATTTTAGAGCAGGGATGAATGCTTGTCCCCTGTGTCCTAAGAAAGGGAATGTTATTTTGGGGAATCTCTGGATTCCACAAATGCTTCTGTACTTCAGAATCAACTGATTGCTTTCCTATAAACGGAGTGTGGGGGTTAATGTTTCTTCTGCTTCAGCCAGCCACAATGGCTTCAGCTCTACCGTCTGAAGTACGCGCAGGCTTGTATCCTTACATCATATGTTGATGATTCTCATTCTGCCGTATACTTTGGCAGGGAGTGATGCAATCTATCAGAAACTCTAAGCAATTTTCTTTTGGGCTGCATACCCTTGGTAATCCAGGTAGCAATTACCCAATCTGAATATTTGGCAAGTAGTTCGTAATCCCTGTGGAGAAAGCATATGCAAGCCTGGCTCTGACCTGATTAACTTTCTTAGTTCCCTGACTTTACCAAACAGTGCTGAACACCTAAGGGGAACTAGCATGTTCCCAGGTACCTCTGTCCTAAACAACATCAGTAAAAACTAATCATCCCTTCTGGATTTGGTGTTCCCTTTCATCTTGGGCTGGCTACATCCCAGGTGGGTGCAGCTTCTGGCAACATGCCCTACAACGTAGGTGTTATTCTCAGAACAAAAGTAGAGGGCTGCCAGATGTCCAGTGTCACCTGCCCTAAGGAAATTTTCCTTCCAAATCTCCAAGTGGATTGTTTCACCAGGTGACTGCGCTTGTTGTTGCGGTCTGCTGATGTGGCCATGTGACAAAATGCACTGCTTGCTTCCGTGTTCAAGGGAAGTGGAATTTAACTTGCTCAGTTGTATTTTGCAGCTGCAAAGAAGGAAAAAAATAGAAGTAAGAGTACAGTACAGGATGGGCCAGCATGTGTCTTATTTCCTGCGTTCTGGCAGCACTCTCGGGGAGGAGGGACACAGTACCCTGGCAGTGACTGTGGGCCAAATCCTCAAGAGTTCAAGAGCTGCACTCAGGAGTGGAAAGAGAGCTAAACTATTAGGACCATTTGAATCCCTAGGTGACAAAGAGGCTTGAATACAGAAGGCTGTTCCATTCATAACAAATCACGTTCTTTTCATGGTGTTCCCTTTTCCTGCTTTTCAGAGGTGGCTGTAGATGGCCTTAGAATTTTCTAATTGTTTTCCAGCTTTTTTGGACAAGCTTTTCCTGTGCTTCCTTGCATGCTGGCAGACTTAAGTGAGATAAAAACATTACTTGAGGGCTAACTTCCTGCAACATCACCTTCTTGTTCAGGGCTCCAAACTTTTCTCACAAAAATATATCCGATGTCACCAATATGAAACGATCCGGGGTGGTTGAGTATGTCCCTTTCCTCAGCCAACCGCATCTGTCTGATGTGTGCGGTAGCAGGACCAGGTTGCTCTTGACTCACCGAAAGGGATAGCTTATGTTTTTTAGAGCTGGGTTGTCAAGGGTGACCCTTGACAAGACTTGAACTCATTCTCCCTGAGCTTAGTGGGGTGGTTTAACTGCTCATCTCTAGCCAATAAATCTGGTAGTCAGGGGCATAGCAAAGAGACACAAGGAAGTTCTTTTAATCTGTGTGCAACTTCATGGGTGAGGTCAAGTTCTTACCCTATGATTCACCAGCAGATTTTGTTGGGATGAGGAGGTGAACATTGGTTCCCTCATGCTTCTTTGTCAGTTCCCACATATCAGCATTCCTCCCCATCATGGCATAAGGAAAATGGATGTGACTCACACTTCACAGGTTTCAGGTAAAGCAGAAATCAGAACATGAGAGATGTTAAAGGTTATGACAGTGTTATAAGTGATGGGTCACTTTTCTCCTTACGGAATCTGCTTAACGCCCTCAGATTTTTCCAGAAAAGAGAAAAAAAGAACAAAAAAAGGAGGAGGGCAGTGAGGAAAGGAAAAGGTGCTCCCATTTTTTGTGGTGTTACTACACAGAGCTGAGCTGCCAGGTTAATAAGATCTGCAGGGAGATTGTGGTTAGTGCTGGTGGTTGACTGGGCGCCATTGCATTCCTTGCAGCAGGACTCAGGCCAACAGCGTTACACCATCAACTATGAGGGATCACCAATAGCACAGATTGCCAACAGGAGAGGAAAACACAACAGAGTTTTTGATACCTAGGAAGGATGAGCTTTAGTGACAGTCTAGCTGTTCTGTCCACTGCCACGACCATCCCTGGAAGACGAAAGTATCAGCATGCCTGTCTGCAATCTTTTCAGCCTGTAACAGTGTGGTTGCTGTCAAATGTAATAGAATGTAAATATTTGTGGGGTTTTATGGTTTTGTTTTTTTTTTAAAACTACAAATTCCCTCAGTTCCTTACTTCCTTCTCTTTAGCAACAGGCTGTGGGTCATTAGTATCAATAACACAGATCTCTCTCATGCCACACCTAAACTAAATTGTCAATAGGAGGTGTTGTAGAAGATTCACACATCATTCCAGCAACTGTAATATCTGTTGGGAAATGCAAAAACACCAGGTGCATAGCTGCTGGTTAGAGTTTCCATTTACTTTACCTGGGGCTTTTCTGTAACATGCAGCAATGTACGTCACATGCAGAAAAAAAGTAGGTGGAAGGTTCTTTCCAAACCACATTGACCGAAAGAATGTACGTGTCAGGTAAGCTGTATGCTGACGTGCTCATGCGTTCTGCAGTGGAAAGGGTTACCTTGTCAAGGAAATCTTCCTGGTGCAGGTGTGCATCCTAGCAGATTCATTCAGAGACTGAGAGACGAGAATGAGCCCTCCCTCATCCGACATGTACAAACAGCATTTTATCCATTTGTCTCCTAGGACATTTGCTAGCTGTCTCGTTAATCTTTTACTCAAAGTCAGACATATGTATTGATGGAAAAACAAACCATAGACCACAGACCCCCTGCCTCGCATTCCTCACCTCCTCAGAATAACACTCACCATAGAACTGTGCAGACAGCACCGATATTTCAATGGGTTTGTAGCTGCATTTCCTCCTTGCACTTCTAAAGCACCTCTTCCACTGCTGTGCTCATAAGCTCTTCTTCCTACTTATTATTTGTACTGTTGAGTAACTACCTACCCCCTCCAGTCCATCACATACATCCCCTTCCTCATTTGCATTTTGCATATATATGATGCCTCCTGTATCTCTGAAGTTAAGGTGGCTGAGAAACTGGGACTGGAATGTCTTCCTTTTAATACCAAGTCACAGGGTGCTCCATGCACCTCTCACTGACCTTCTGGAGGCTTTATGAGCACCATTCATTTTACTTGCATCTAACCGACCAATATCAAGGCCAACAAAAATTCAGGGCCCAATCCTCAGCTGGGTGAATTGTTTTTAACTTGATTAACATTAAGAGGGAATAAGAAACTTGTGAGCCAGAGCCAGCAGTAGAGTGTAGAAAGGGAAGTAATTTCAGGAACAGAAATATCTGTAAAGGTTAATCTCCAGTTATCTTGCCTCTGACTTCATCATCATCTGGTCGCAACAGACTTTGTGAGCTAAACAGAGCCAGGTTAGCTCAGTACTTAAATAAAAGAGCCTGGAGGTGTTGTCTTGGTGGTGTTAAATAGTGATCTTCTATCTTACCCAAGCAAGCAGATTCTTCTGCATCTTGCATCACTGCATTATCTGAGCCTTTCTTGCATGTCTGCCTTCAAACCTGCTGGGCTGATTGGTTGGGATTATTGCCTGAGGTTTTCCAATGCTAATTTTATTTTTAATAGTATTTATTTTCTCCAACAAAGCTCTGCATGCTCGCATGCTGCATCTCATTTCAAGTGAGGTCAGAATTTCTTTAAATAGTAGTTATTTGAAAGGCAAGAATACCCTCCAAGTCCTCTAAGAATATTGTTTATAACTATTTGTGCTTTGCATCTCTGTAAATGAAAATTACCAAAGCAGAACAAGGATTTATTTTCAGTTCTCTTTAATCTCAAAGTTATGCTTTGTACTGTATGACATGGGATTGACCCTCATGGGACTGGACCCAATCTGAATTCACTCAAATTCACATTTGTACATTGTTCAGGGTGTTTGGTCAGGAAGTTTTAGGCTGTCTGTTTCAACTAATTCATACTTCTAGTGCTCAGTCTCAGTAAAATCCTCAGGGACTCTAATAGGCTTTGTAAGCACTTCTTCAGGTGAGAATGTATTCTTCAATACAAATTTAGGTTTGATACAGTGATAGAACCTCTCCTCTCCTCTCCTCTCCTCTCCTCTCCTCTCCTTTCCTCTCATTTCTTCCTAAATACATTTTTAGTTTCCAGGTTCCCTTCACAAAAAAAGACTCAAAAAACTTTGTGCAGTGCCTAACACAAGGGGGTTGGGATCATAGCTTGTTCTGTAATACAAACCACCACTTAAGAGTTAAAATGAGAAATAAGTTGGACAGACTACTGACTCTTCTCCAAGAGGTAGTAAAAGGTTTGTAATAGCTAGTTCAGTTGACACCCCAGGAAAGGGAAGCTCTCTGTTCTGGAAGCCAGTGTTGGTGATAAAGGTGTGACCTTTGCTGCATTGCCTTGCCAGATCCTTCAGCACTGGATAAAAAAGCAAGTGCTTCTAGCAGGGCCCTGTAATTCAGTTGTCAGTCCAGCTCAGTCCTTAGTTTTGCTATGGAGGTTGGTCACAAAGCCACAGCCTGCTGTGGTGGTAGCAATACTAGGGAACGAGTAGGAAATAGCCTTTGTGTCGTGCATTTGGCAGACAAACAGTTAAATTATGAAGTTGCTATTATTACGGATTTTGGTCCATTATAATCTGGGCCAGATTTGAGTTTGAAACCCATCCTGAAAAGTGCATCAGTCCATTTCTAACCCTGGGTTCACTGAAGACATTGAAGTTCAACATGTAGGTTAAAGTGAAAATTGCATTCAATATTGGTTTTTGTACAGACTAATTTGTTGGCTGGAAAGCTAGTGAAAGTGCTGTGGCAACTCACTGTAAACTTCTAAATCCCTGGCGGAGAGACTACATCCAATTGCTGTTACTTCTCTTACACTTAGATTGATGGTAAATTCTTCAGGGAGCGGCATCATTGTTTTGTTCTGAATTGTGGCCGTGCCTGATCCGTGGCCGTGCTTCCTGGGCTCAAAGATATTATAATGATACAGATGGATCCTCTCCACCTCTGCAGGTGACCTGAGAAGGCCAGGTCTGGCTGCTGCTCCTTTGGTGAGCCATGGGAGCAACCCCCATGCCTTCCTCCCTGCTACCCTCCTTACGGAGCTGCTGGAATGCGAACGAGAAGAAACACCAGTATATCTGCCAGCCTGTCCTGCCTGGCTGGGCTTCATTGTTCTTCTCTTAATTTCACCCTGTAATTCATTCAGGGAACAGTAATGTGAAACTTAGCATCCTAGATGATTTCTCACCCTCTTACTAGGCCTCCATGCCTTCGCTGGGGTCAGCATCCTTCAGATATCCACCGCCTACCGCAATCTCCTGCCTCCCCCTTCCGTTCCCCCAGCATCTTGCTGTCCTTTAGCCAGGTTATACATATTTTTTCAATCCCGGTTGTTCATGGTCTCTGAGCACAAGGCTTAGCAGAGAGCTACGCTGCCAGTGCTGTGAGACACCCCAAAGGGAGTTTGGCCGTGGCTCTGCCTGTTTTCACACCTCTCTGCAGATGGAGGCTGTGGACCCCGCTCCCCTCCCCGCCGCCCCTGCAGGCGCTCTGCCCGCCTTTGGCCTCCGCTGTCAGAATGACTTTGGCAACTGCCACTGCTGGATTGCATCACCGTGCATGTCTCCCAGGTGGCTGCAGCTTTAAAACTTGCCTATCAGCCCGTCTATCTGGTATTAGGTTTGTATCTTCCCTGTCTATCCAGGGTATCGACTTCTGGGCTGCTTTTGCAGTTTTAATTGCAGTTTGGGCACGGCAGCGCTGGGATGTGGGTGCTACATCAGCAAACACAAATCTCGTAGTTGTTCATGCTTGGACTGCATTTTTATGGCGTTGCAGGAAATGGAGGTTTGGCGTGCCGGAGAACCGCAGGGATAGGTGATGCAGGAAGCAAGGTGAGCACAGCATCCCCTCGCGTGCCTCAGAAGCCGCTCAAGGGAAGGGAGCAGCATAGCTAACTGGCACCATCGAGGAGACGGCCAGCTTCCCCTCCTGTGATTTATATGGGGTTTATGGTGGGGTGTGGCCAAGTAGGGTCGGTGGGAAGCAGGCACATACGGTTACATGGGATTAGCAAGGAGCAGACAGACGGCAGCGCAGGACCGGGCAGGGGAGCCCGCACGTGGGACGGCTCAGCCGCAGAGGCAGCTGGCACCGGAGCGCTGATAAGGAGGAGAAACAGATGGCCACGCAAGCCCTTACACACGCCTTCCTGGTAGGCCTGCTGGAGGCTGGTCCACATCCCTTATTCCCCAAACAAAAATAAATCTTTTCCCTTCCCTTGTTTGAAGAATTCATGTGGCTCATGAAAGTTTACTGCCATAAACGTGCTCTTGCAGCCTTTGCCCGGGTACATCTCCACCACTTGTGGATGACACAGATTCAGTCCCATTTGGACCTCTACCGTGCTGTTGTGACATGGTTACAGAGCCCTTCCCTCACTGCTGCAAATCTGCAATGTGAAAAGAAATGGGGGAAAAAAGACAAAAGAAGGAGAAATACGTATTACATAAGATCCCCCCAAAACAATTCCAGAATTGGCCTTGATACCGAGGGGAGCGTGTAGCAACTTGTAGGTGTGCAGAAGTTAACATGACAGACTGCTGAGCAAAGTTCGTTTAAGAGGTGTTCTGTATCACCGAGGTAAAAGCGGTGCGATGTGATGTGGCAGTTGCTGTGGAAACCTTTTGGCTATAAGGCGGAGAGCAGAATGCAGCGCAGAAGGTAAGCAGAGCCTAGGTAGCTCCTAGGTGTAGGAAGCAAAGCTCCAGCATTCAGCATCCCCTGTCTACTGCAGTTCATTGCTTGCAGGCTCGTGTTATGCAGCTCTGTCTATTCTCTGTTACTACACAGCCACCACGGGGATGAGGTTTGGAAAAAGCACAGAATGTTTCTAGTAGTGCAGATGTTTTCAATGAATTCACCCTTCAGAACTAAAAGCGAAGGAGGCCTGGAAGGGGAAGAGTGTTTGTAGCGAAAAATATTCGGTTCATCCATATGTAGACCCAACGTGAGCCTGAGAGACACTGAGTGCCCCCTGTGAAGCGACAAGTGCCCTCAGTCTTCACTGAAGTTCTGCTGAAGGCAATGGGTATGTCTGCATGGCAGTTGCAGGAATGACTGCTTTTTGGCTCTGTAAATCAGCCTTTGTGGCTGCGCTCTGGCTTCTATGGTACGCACGCTTCAGTATCTCTTTAGAGGCTTGTCTGATGAAAAGGGAAAACATTCAGCATCCTGCCAGATCAGGGCCTGATTTTGAAATATTTTTGTAGGTTAAAATGAGAATGCATATGCATGGGCTTGTTTTCAGGCGAGCTGAGCACTTGTAGCTTCGAGAGTTGGGTGCAAGTTTTAGATGTTCTGAGTCTCCAGAAATCAGTCTCAGAACTTTTTTTTTCCCTGACACTATCCTTATTGCCCTTGCCTCCATCTTGTCTGCTGTTAGCTATGAAACAGTACTATTTAAAGCATTTATGATACCGTTTGTTTGGGAAACAGTATAAAATCTGCTCTGTCTATCCAATTTAATGACTTCCATGAAAAATCAATCAACGATAGTGAAATCAAGTGGAAAGGCTGTGAATGTCACTCAAAATAAGGCCCCCTTTCCTCCACCATGGCTCTAACTCAGCCAGCAACCAGGAATCTGGCCCGTTTCACTCACTGTGAAGCTTTTGGGTACAAATTTGCCCTCTAACATCTTCCAAAAGAAGTCCCATGACCCAGTCCCCACAGCTTTCACATCTTAGGGAACTGGTAGAGGTGGAAAATTTGTGTGAGAACTCTTGCCACTGTAGTATCTCAAATGCTAACCTAATTCTAGAGAGTACCATCAATTGTAATCTTATGTGAATAGGCTTTCTAGTGTTACAATATTTCTGCAAATACTTAAAAAGGTGCCAATGTATATACAAAAAAGTGGGTATGGTTATAGGTCTATCTATCTGTACTTTTGATGCCCTCCCTCCTTATCCCCACATCTGTTTCTAAGAATGTCATACCTGGAAAGAATCATTTCAAATTAATTCAATTTGTTTCAAAGCAGCCTAAGCTTCATCCCTCACAAGGGCTGCTCAATCATATTACTGCTCCTGTGAAACTCCTAATGGGACACAAAACAAGTAAAAGTAGATTCAGGTGATCTCACATATTAAACATACTAATTAAATCTGGCAGCAAAATGACTCTGTGCATTTCCTTTAATCCTGTTTTTAAATTAGGCCATATGTATTTTGGCTCCAGATTTCACTGGTGTTCTATTTTCTGTGAACTTCCTTTTAACCATGTCCTGTGGCCAATTCACATCCTATTGTTTGAAAATCAGTCTTAGGTGATAACTCTGGATGATTAAATATGAAGTGTCTAATTCTGCTTTCAAATCCACCTGTTCCTTTGAAAAGCTTAGTGAATATCTCATATGGAAGGTTCAAAGCTGTACCGATCGGAATGTCTCTACTAAAAACCCAAATGTTATGGATCTGTTTTATAAGAAACTTTCCCTGAAGGAAAACTAGATTTAGGAAAGTGGGAATGCTTGCTTTAAATCAGTAGTGCTTTTCACATTGCCACTTTATAAGCTTACCTATGGGGGAATATGAGCTTATTTATACAGTTTTTCAGTGACATGCTGACTAACAAGGGACATCATACTAACAAGGGCTTCTTCTTGAAGTCCTCTTCTGTACAGTCTTGGTATTTAACCCACCCTGTAGAAAGCTGGGCTTGCAGTTCAAGGACGTCTATGTTGTTAGCCAAAATGTTAGCGGTCAGTATCTACTTGAATAAATAATCAGCCATGATGGGTGCACTCCCCTGTTGTGCACATTTTAACTTCACGAAGCCAAAGCTCCCGGTGGCATCCAGCATATATGGTGGTACCCAAATGGACTCTTTTTTAGGGGATGGGAGCAAATTATGTGTTACTTCTGGGACCTAGGATACTGGTGGCACTTTGATCTCTCAAGCTTCCTGTGGTATGCTACAGTTTTAATCTATTTTAGTAACAGTTTTAGTTGGTTCTGAGGTTGTTAGGAGTGTTTTGTGGTCTGTGCTTTCTTTTTTGTGTGTGCGTGCGTGTGTGTGTGTGTGTATGTGTTTGTTTGTTTGTGAGGGAGAGGCCATGTACCAGTGACTCAATATATGCAATAAATAATACAATCTATAGCATCACTGCTTTCACATAATAGATATGGCAGCAAAATTCTTTCCTGGAGCAGCTTTCCAGAGCATCTGAGCCAACCATTTAGCTGGTGTAACCTGTTACAGCTCTGTCAAATTACACAGGACTCCATCAGTTCACTGCAGCAGAAGATATGGCCACCCTTGTTCCATCAGGAATTAGTGGATGGGAAATTTACCCAGATGTACACACAGACGCACAGCAGTGCACAACCAGGGTACGTACCAGCATATACTCATCAGAGCTTCTGTTTTGCTGGCATGACAATCTGGTCTGTTAGGGTGAGTTTGTGTCAGCACAGTTCTCTTGATCTCCATGCACTTAGTGATTTCTGCACTGGGCAGTAATGTCCGAGAGCCAGGAAAAGCTGCCAGAGATACACGTGTTTGTGGGTACGCACACGTGCGCATAGCGCAGAGAAAATAAATGGTACTGTTGAATAAACGTCCTATCTGCAGAGGTGTGAGGTAGTGGTGTTACTCAGGAGTGTGCTGAAATGATTGATGCTAAAAATGTTATACCGCTGCACTCCACACAGTGCACATTAAAGAAAAGCCAAGGCAGGGCATATTAAATTTTATTGAGAGTGGGTTTTGCAACTCTTTAAGAGGCCATGTGCCATGCTTCCTTTTTTAGAATCCAACTACCAAAATTAAAACCAGTAAATCTTTCTAAAAATAACCTGAGAAAAACTTTCCCCTATGTGAAAATGAAGCATGTTAATGTCCTCATGTGCCTTGATTTTCCAAAGAAATAGTGCCTTGTTGGAAAGCACAGTCTATTCCCTTTGCATGATACCAAACTCCATGTATCACCTCTTCACCTTGTTGCTGATGGTGTGAGACTGGCTGTGACCAGTTCTGGGGTTCAAGCCAGTAACATCCGTAGGAATGGGAGGACGCTTTCCACTAACGGAGATGTGCAACAGGCTGCCTGAAGAAGTGAACAGGATTTGGATCACTAGATCTGGGGAAGATGGAGTTGTGGGAAGGTGAAGGATTTAAAAGTCTATCAGATACAAATTTATTGCATGGATTTTAATGAGGAATGTGTGCTTTGTGGGCATGGCTGTACGCATACTCACTGTTTGCATTCAGTGAGCAAAGACACATGTGAAAGGTGTTTGCATAACACGAATGGTAAGTAGGTAGGGTCATTCTTTCTCACAGTCATGCTCTTTCTGTTTATATATATAAAATTTACATTTATTGCAAAATATTATGTACTCAGACTGTGGCGTATGTTAGGCTTGGTATTTCACTACTGTATGTTCAATTCTTGGGGGGAGATGAGAGAGGCAGTAAAAATAATTAGGGTCCTGGGGAACTGATCATTTCCAGTTAAAGGGGCATATAGTTTGCACAAGCAACAAGGAAAGAGATTATCTTAGAGATTTTAGAGAGTTTCCTCTCTGCGTACTTGGAGGCAGAAACAGAAGTGCTATTCAGATCTTTTCAGACCGTACCTTTGTGTCTTCCTCTGCATCTAGAAAGTGCCCTGCCCAAATTGTGCAACTGCAGTTTGAACAGAAGAGTAGTGACCATTCCTGTGCAACTGTGTCTGTTCGGTGGTGAACGTGGAGGGAAGCTCCTTTGCTGCAGCTGCCTGGAACCAAAATGTGAAAACATGAGTGGAAAGGGCAGCCCTGTGTGAACTCAGATAGCTTTCCCTTCTCTTAAAATCTCTGAGTCTAGATTTTGGAGACTGTCTCCTGATAAAACTGTGGGATATGTACTGCAAGTGCAGGCGGGAAGCTTAATGCTTTCTGGAAAGGTAATGAGTGAAGATTGCAGCGAACACCAGAACAGCCTTTCCTTCCCTCAGCCCACTCTGCCCAAATGAGCACTTTCTCTGCAACCATTGGCAGTAATAAATAATTTTCATCTAAAATATCTCTTGTTACAGCCTTTATTGTATTGGCAGTAAGTACGTAACAAGCCAGTGCTATACTAATAGTTTCGTACTGATAAAAACCCAGTCAAGCCAAACATAGAAAATAGTTTTTTAAAATGCGTTCTGAAATGCTTTCTTGCAGTGCTAAAAACAGTTTACAGGAGATGTTGAAAACAAAGTGCAAGATGCAGATACCATGTGTTTGCTTTTTAAGACTGGGGTAATGCCTAGGAAAATCTTTGCTTTCGAAACGTACTTTAAATGGAGGGCCAAATTCAGCTGCGTAGTCGTGCAAGATTCCGGCGGAGCAAATGGGACCTGTTTGCCCCAGCAGTCGGTGCGATCTCAAGCTAATCTTGACGTGTCTGTCCGGCGTCAGGGAGACATTTGCCACGAACTGCGCTAGGAGCTAGATCCAGGCCCCCACAGGGGCCAGGACTTCTCAGGGATCTCTTTTTGTTCATCTGAGCCACTTCTGCCCATTTCAAAAACCGTGGCCAATTAGCTGTAAAAACAGATGTGCCTGTGATATTTCTCTTCCTCTAAAGGTTACAGCCCAGATAGCTCTTCGTGCTTGCACGGCAAAAAGGCAGGAGGCGGGGGAGAGGGGAAGGAGCAAGAAACCTTTGCTGATGTGTTTGTACATCTACTGAGACACAAATATGGGGCCTGAGGAGGAATCAGGCTTTTCTTCCAGTAACAGCCCTTGCAGCAGGGAGGATAGGGGGAAGGCTGGGGGGATGGCAGGGTGTTCTGTTCTTCCCCACGTCTCCGTACTCATCGGCCCGCGGAAGCCAGGCACACAAACACCAATGCAGTTCCTTGGTTCCACTTCAGCCTGCTCCCTCGGGCGCTGGGAGTTTTGGGGGTTAACCTAAGCCTTGAGAAGCAAGTCATCCCGACTCTCTTCAAGCAGAAGACGTCAGCCGGCAGGGTCCTAGGACGTGCACTGGGAAGGGGTCTCAGTGCGCTGGCTGTAGAGGGAGCCGGGGAGATGAGCACCTCCGAGGTGAGGTTAGCCATAGCCGGTTACACTGGGTTGACCTCGGGTGGGCTGGGGCAAGGAAGAGGGCAGCCCTGCAGTGCTCCCTGCACTGCCGTGCCTCCCTCATGGCCAGCGAGCCCCTCCGCTCGGGCTGCTGCACAGTGTGAAAGCTCACCGTACGGCTCGCACTCAGGGGGGTCTTTCCGGTGCTCCTCAGGGGTGCTCCCTGCCGACCCCCCCGGGCGGCTCAGCTGGCTCCTCGGGAGAGCCAGCCTCTTGGCGCCTTGGAGCCGACTGTCGATTCCTCCCCTGTCACCACCTCTTTTACTCTGTGTGTGGCATCAGAGCAGCCAGCAGGATGTAACTATAGACTCGGGCTATTTAGGGCTGTCGCTGCTGCTGGCCAACACGTACAGCAGGTTGACTCACGACGGAGAAGGGATTCTTTTTTTAAATGTAGTTTTTCAAGCTCAAGCTTTTGCACCGCAGTGGACAGGGAGTGCTGCTTAACTAGAAAAGCTGCTTTAAGAGAAAGTGTCCTCATTTTGTTTTATGATGGGGGAAGAAAAGATCGTTCTCTTGCATGAACTATGATAGGAAGGCCAGAATCCCCTGGGCAGGGCTGGTGGGACGGGGCAGCGGTGTGAGCGAGGAGCGTCGGGCCTCGAGCACTTCCACGCTGCGAGGGCTGGTGAAGCTTTGGATCCCCTCCTGACTGCAGATCTTCACAGCAGCATTCCTTGTGTGACAAGCCTTTTTCACATTTCCCCATTCAGCTGATTGTGGGTGCTGCGCTATTTTAAACCCACATGGAAGTATGTTTTTAGGACCATCTGCTACCGGCCCTAACCCAGATGATACAGTTAGAGCCTGCCCACAGCATCCTCCCCTCCTTCAGACAGTTCCAGGAACAAGCGGTGAGTCAGTCCCACAGCTGAACTCATATTTAGCTAACCCTGATATCCTGCCTATCGGAGAGAAATGCACAACGGCCTTCCCAGGTGCAAAGCCCCGTCGTTTCCATTAGTTAGAGGATGCTTGGAATTTAAAAAACAAAAACCAACACCAAAGCAAATGTCACATTAGTTAGTGCGTCGACTCCTCTCATTCTGCAGAGTGAGGAGGGAAAAGCCGTTCGTTACCAGACAGCAGCTCTCCCCTCTTGCTTTTGCTTCAAGGCTGAAGGGCGGTTTCTGCCCTTGGCTGACCAGCGGGCTCGTAGGCCTCCCCTCGCCATTAGCTGTGGCAGTGCTGCCGAGGCAGCAGCTCTCCCTTGTGCCAAAATGTCTTTGCACAGCTGGACCGTGGTTAATTTTTCCTTCGGGCACTGGGGGTGAGCGTAGGCGTCTCCTGGAGCAGTCCAAAGGCCAGTGTCGCCTGTCAGAGTCCCTGCCTTCTCTCATCGAGCAAATGTTAAACACACATCTGTGGATCTGGATGAGGCTCTTTTCCTCCACCTTAGGAGCTTCCTGAGCCCGAAATAAGGTTTCAGCCAAGGGATCATCTGAAATAGTCTCCCGGAGAGCTGTGTGACTAAGAACTGGTGTTTACAAGCCATTACTTGGTGTATTTTAAACTCCTGCTCTTTGATCTCTGTATGATCCAGCAGTCACTTTCTGGCCGTTTGGCAAAACTGGCAGAACGTGCCCTGCTCTGTCATCACATTTCTCCTGGATCCACTTAGCATGCCGCACCGTTTGCCACCCAGCAGGTTAATGACCCGTAATTACTTTCTTCATATAATGAGGAAAGCTCAATATCTCCACAGCGAATATGCCAGCATCCAGCCCGGGCACAGCCTTCCAATGTTAAATGATACCTGAGGCCCTGTCCTGCTCCCACTGAAGCGATGGTAAATCCCTCACTGCCTCCGCACAGCCGCCGACTTCCCAATTCTGCGGCACAGAGAAAAAGCCCTCCCTGACGCTGCTGGCAGGGTTACCTGCAAAATGAGTATGAAGCCTGTATGTTGTTTTATTTAGGCTACACGGTAAGTATTTGTGTGCTTCCATGTATGCACAGATCAGGCCCGGCTCCAAGGAGCTTTCGCTGGTATCCTGTTTCGATCAATGCTGATTTAAATAAGCATCATGAACCTAATTATTTCGTGCTGCTCACATGACACTGAATTTGCTACGGTACCCTTGAGACAGGCAGGCTTTATCCTGCTCAACAGAAACATCCGCAGCTGTACCACACTCTGCTTCGGGCTCCTTGGAGTTACTTCATCGTCGCCTGACAGCTGTGTCCCCTGACCATTATCTGGTGGCCGCATACTTCAATAGCGGACTGTATGTACTGTATGCACTAGACTACAGTGTGACCTGACAGCTTGGCTTCCTCTCCCAGAGTATATCTTCTGCTACTCTTTAGCATCCTACAGTTTATCTGTGGTCAGCTTTCTTACCCATTTCCTGCCAGCTGCTACTGGTCTTTTAGTCAGCTCTGCCAGGCATACAGGCAATGGTGAGCTTTCTGAGCCTGTCGCTGCATTATTTCTTGGATGTAGGCTTTGCAAAGGCTGCTCTGCAGTTTTATAGACAGGATTTCTTCATACGTAGTGTCATGGCAATTAAAGAATGTCACTCTAAGAAATACGCCTCCTGTTTATGGCACGGTATTAATTTTATTTCAGTTCTTGCATTGTTGCAGTGTTATGGCTGAGGCCAGATGAGCACAAAATTGTTTCTAGCAACAATTATAACTCATCTTCTCAGTACACGGAGCCCAGCATTTGGTATCCTTCTTCCCTCCTTTGCCGAGTTGTCCCACAGAGATGTTAAAGCAGCTGAGGGCCCAAGTCCCCGCTCTGGATCCAGAATTTGGTATTTTACAGGATGGTAATTCCTCTGCCTAAGCCTTTTGAAAATGGCTTATTCTCCAAGCTGGGACCCAGCTGACGGCACTGAAGCGCGGTTCATGTGCTGAGCTCCGTTTGGAGGTGTCCCCATTGCCACAGCAGAGTGCAGCAACTGTGGAGGGTCAGTATTAATGGACGTGTCCCTTGCCCCTGTCAGGTCAGGTTTTAGGTTTACTGTTGGGACTATTTTGGGAAGCACCTGCTCTGGCAGAACCAAGTCTTTGGAGCTCAGGGCTGTTAAATGAGGGTTTTCTCTCCACCCTGACTTCCCCTGGGTGGGAGCTCCCTTCCTGGGAGTACCGCAGTCAGCCCCAAATCAGATGAGTGTTCAGCGGGGCTGAAATCTGCTCCCCAGACTCGGGGGCTCTGGCCTATCGAAAAAAAGGGCTTTGAAACTGTGGAAGGAGAAGAGCTCAAAGCCTTGCCCAAAGAATTTCCTTTTTTCTCATAAGGCCATGACCATGCCCCTGTTCAACCATGCAGGCTAACTGCACGCCTGGAAGCAGGAGTGCTTAGGCCAAAGGCTGAGGCAGACCACGTGGAAAATCAAGGGGAAGAAGAAACTGGGCTCACGCAGTGGAGTTCACTGCTGAGCTTCTGGGAGACCGAACGTTTGTGGCACAGTCTTTCAAATGAGAAGCAAAGCAGAGATGTCTTCCTGCCATCCAAGTGGTAGGAGGGATTGTTTCCGTTCTTCCCCATTCAGCATTCATTCTGAAACCTAATGATGATAGCTGGGGGTGAGAGTTGTGTTCTTGTTCTGAAAGACCTTTTGGAGGAGCCTGTCAATCTCAGCAATACGTTGAAGATACCTGGAGAGGTTTGTCTCACTATCCTAGAGCCGAGCTGGCATGTGTGAATACTCTGTGTTCAACGTTCAGCATTGTTGCCTGCTTCTCTCCTGGTCACTTTAGTAGACATACCTAGGAAAAATCCAGTCCAACTGAGCACCACAGAATGCTAAGATGGAAATTACCTGTTAGATCTTTCTGTGCCTGCCGTAGGGGTCATGCCATGTATTAAGGGAGTTACAGATTTTAAGGCATTGATGCATGTGGCTTATTAAAACTCAGGTTCCAGCGAATCTACTTGACCCAATGATGCAGATCTGCCAGTATAACTATTCGTCTCTCCATTATTTACTACTCCAGCAATTTTTTTAACCAGACCTAGCTTTCCATACCAACATTTTTTCATTTTCTCCAGGTAATTGCTAAGGATAGTGAGCAGCACTTGGCTAAGAAGAGGTTTCTGTGGGATCCCATTAGACATCTTCTGAAGATGGGGCTGATTCAGTTAGGATTGCCTTTTTGAGCACTGTTGGCTCACCAGCTTTTAATTGATTTAATATGAGGTACATTCATTCTGGATAGTGCTAATTATTTTAATCAGAATGCCATGTGGGACTGTGTTAAATGCCTCATGGATGTTGAAACCCGTGATGTAGACACAGCTACCTTTATCAGCTAAACTTGTAATTTCACGAAAAAGCAACAGCAAGCGCATTTGACAAGACTTTTCCACAAAGCCATGCTGATGACTATTAATTATGCTGCCATCTTTTAAGCCTTTTTCAACTCTGACCCACATGAGCCTGCCTGAGCTGGATGAAGCTGCAATGCAAATGAGACATGGGGGCAGAGGGGACTTGCTGAGCTCTGTCATCTCCAGGCCAGGAGCTGCACTGGGTAGTACTAGTCATGAAAGGAGGGCGGGGGTGGGGAAGGCTGTTACCTTGTTAACCCTTCCCATCAAATCCACTTGATTTCTTGATCAGTGTTAGGCTAACCAGCCTGTGATTGCCCAGGCTGCTTGTTTTACCCTCTGTAAATAGTGATGCCTCATGAGCTTTTTGCCAGTCTTATGGAAGTTCTCCAGTGGTCCAGGATGTGTGAAGAATCAACATGAACATTTTGGAGAACTCTTTGGCGCATTTCTTTAATATGCTGGGGTGCAGCTTACCAAGTGCTGCTGATTGAAAAATGTTCAGTTTTGATAGCTGCTGTTTAACTTTCCCCTAAGTAACTGATGGAATAGAAAGTGTTTCCTTATCACTGTGAGATAAGAATACATCATCCTGCTACTTTCCAAATACAAATCTGAAATATTTATTGAATACTTCTGCTTTTATGAATCATGACTGACAATTTTGAGATTACTATCTAGCTGTGGAGCTATCCCACTGTTAGGATTTTGTTTGTTCCTGATACATTTAAACAGTTCCTCTTTATTGTTCTTACTGGCTGCAGATTTGTGTGTTGGTGCCTTTAATTTCCTATGGTAATTTCCTCACCGCTGATATATGTACACCCACACTGTCAAATCCAGATGCAAGTCCAAAGTCCAAACCACCGAAGTTTTAATTAATCTGGGCCCCTGTTTTTGTCTTGACCCAATGCAAACAAGCAGCTATAAAGCTTGGATTGAGGTTTAATTTCTGAATTTCATATCCCTTTCCCCTGAATCCAGAAGAGCTGGCATGTTTCAAAGCCACCTCTTATTCAGTGGCTTTCAGTCTTTCAGCATCAAGATTAGAAAAAAAAAAAAAATCCCATTTGTTTCATTCCTATGAACCAGGAATGAACTGGTTTTCACTACGACAAAAATATCTGGGTTATTTTTTGGGTGGTGAGTATGGACTTGGCTACAGAGGTAACGGGTGGATGGGGCTGTTTGTCCTCTGCTCCCATGCAGGGCTCAAACCTGTTGCAGAACTGGCTGCAGAGACTAGAGGATTTCTGGAGGTAGGGAGCAGCTATCGAGTACAGAGGCCAAGCCCTTGCACTTTGGTCCAGGTGCTGCTGCAGTGTGTATAAATAAGGGCAGATGGGAAATAACAGGACAGTGGGGAGTAGTGAATTCATTGCATCAGGGCTGAGGCCATGCACGTTACCTCCCTGTCCTGCTGAGCAGTCACTTGTAGCAGTGCTCAGCCCTGGGTGTGTGGATAGGAGGGTAAGCCTAAGTGCTGCCCTGCTTCGAGTTTGGAGGTGAGTGGCAGTGGCGTCTGGAGACATGGGTGGGATGAGTGGGACTTTCTCATTGCTTCCCTCCCAGATGCTGTGGGAGGTATGAGACATTTTTCACCCTTCTTGCTGCTGTCTCTGAACCAGCGTGCTGCCGTCTGCTGCAGTTGTGCACGGGATGTTGTGCCCCAGGGGCATAGAAAAGCCCTTCTAGGTAACAGCAGGTGAGTTGTTATTTTTGACTGCAACTGGGTGACCATTTATTGACTCTTTGGCGGGGTAAAGTTATTTAGAAAGTTATGCAGCTGGAAGAATGCTGCAAGCCTGGCTTACAACTCTCCTCTCTTTCCCAGTAATAGACTTTGATTTGCCGTAGTTCATTTCCCTCTGAAGTCTGCTTTTTGTAGATAACATAAAGCACTTGGCATAGCGGTTGATAACTGAATGTATGAAGCATGACATTTTCCTAGGTACAGTATGCCATATAAACACTTGTTTTTTGTATCAGAACCCATAAACAAGAGTTCACTGAGGGCAAATAGCTTGCTCAGGTCCTGTGGAGAGGCAGGGAGTGAGAGTTGGTGCTGAGGGGAGCGTGATGTGGTCACAGCTGCTTGAGGAGGGCATGTGGCAAGAGAAGGCAAAGCCCAAGGGCAAATGATCCCTGTGAGCCAGTTGGTAGCAGGTGATGTGGACAGAAAAAAAGTCTTCTGGAAACTTAATTTCCTCCTTACTTGTTTTTCTGTCCAGTGATTAAAATACTGACATGTTTTTCTGTCTCTGGAGGACAGCAATCCACCTCTCCTCCCACCTCCCCCAGACCAGTGAAACCTCAGAAATTGGCATTAAGGACCGGGACACCCCTGCTGGGTTTGGTCCTGGACAGCCATTTGGGGGTAGATGATGGTGCCCATGCTGAGCCCTCCAGTGGGGCAGTTAACCTCTTGGTTTCTCCGTCACCACCCACAAAGAGAATCTAAAAATAGTAGCCGGTCTTACACAGTTCTGGGAAACTTAATTCCTTAGTATGAATAAAGCACTGAGCTCAGTGGCTGGAAAGCACTCTGTGCTGTAAGATGGAGCATTATGTATACCAGTGAATATGGAGAACTGTGTAGTATATTTTAAAAGTAATGAAGCTTCACACCTTCAGCTTTGCTATGAAAGCTTTGCCGAGAGCTGGATTCAGACTGCTGTGCTGCTGAGAGTTATTAAGGGTGCATGTGAACCGAGGGAAAATGACTGCCCTTCTCCTTAACAGCCCTGCAGGTTTTACACCAGCAGTCTGGCTCCAGCCAACACAGGACTTAGCCAGAAGGGTAAAGGAGAGAGAAACTGGTCGTGTCATGAAGGGCAGCTAGAAGGATATGGGAAATACATAGCTCTGGTGAGTCAAGCTGAAGATACTTGGGGTTGAATTTTCAAGCCTCCTTTCCTAAACTGTGGATGCAAGCTGCAGGCAGGCAAGTATAGGCCAGAGACAACTCAAAGAAATGCTGACTTGCTCATGAAAATGCAGATTTTACAGTTGTGTGTGTAAGAACATTCGCATAGCAAGTAAGAAGCTGTGAACTGCTTCCCTTGATGCAGACAGCTTAGCCGTCTTTGGTTCAGGCTCAGTTTTAAGGGAAAGTAAGCTAATTATTGATTCTGGATGAGAATCAGGCGTCTGTTTGCATCAAGTTTTTGCATTCTGTTTCAGCCGTACATTTATGAGATATCCAGAGGCGCAGGAACTGAAACTGAAGAAAATATTTGTGGGATTCCATAGACGGAAACTGCCACGGGTTTGCACGTGTGAATTTTGCCAGTGAATTTCGGTGGCTTAGAATGAAAGTCTGGTGCTTGCTCATAATGAAAGTTGAACCTAAAACTGGCCATATTGAAATTCCCAATGCCCAACAAACTAGAGCACAGGGGCTTAAGGCAGAAGAGAGGGGCAACACCAGGTAAAGATGCTGTTATATTTATTTTAGTGCTTAGAGTTGATTAGAGTTGGGTGAAAATGATTAGCTGAAAGGATTCTGAGTAAACCAATTTAAAATGTAATTATGAGGGGCTCAAGATAGTGATGTGTGTGTAATTATGTTTCTTGCCCATGTGCACTGTATTCAGTGATTTTGTTCTGCAGCGAGTGGAAGGGGGAGAAAGGGATGTGTAGGGGAATAGCTGCATGGGGAGCAGCCGCTGTTGATGGGCTGCTTGTGCTGGGTTTATCCTGCGATCTAAAGGTGGGCTTTTAGCTGTGCCTAAGCTAGCGCTGAGCTGGGTATCAAACCCGATGTAGCCATAGCAATGAGTAGTTGTGTTTCAGTGGCTCAGAGCTGGAGACAAAGAGCTGGGCAGGCAGCCACAGAGAGCTGCTCTCCTGGGATGCTCCCAGGCTGTGCCACAGCAAGCTCATACAAAACCAGCTCAGGGCTGCCCATGCAAGCTGTGGCATAGCTTGGGACAAGGCCACTGATGTTCTGGCTAGTGGCATTTCAAGGTTGTCCATATTGCCCTTGTGACTGGCAGCAGGGAGTAAGCCCCATCCAGCTGGCAAGTTGTCACAGGCCAACTTGCGTCCATGCTGTTGGAAGCAAAGTCACTCCAGGACAGGCTTGCGGCATCCACACTGTGCGCTCTGAAGTGAGCTGCATCCATGGGGAGTGGGTGTACAAGTGGGGGGACTGGTTCCCCTCGACTGTGCTTTGCTCTGCTGCCAGATGCTGGCCCAGGGCTGGAGCCTGGGGTGAGCAGACCAGCACAGCGTTGACACTGTGCACATCCAGGAGCTGTGCAGGGCAAGCCATGCGGACCACGGAGAGGCACCTTTTTGAGGCTGTTGCATCTGGGCTTTCCTCCAGGTATTTTTCTTCTGTATTCTCATATTACTGAAGGCACAAAAGGTCAGAAAATGTTCCTAGCATCCTTCTTAGGTTAAACAGGAATGACAGTGAGGGAGAGAAAGGAGAGAAGAAATCACCGGTGGAAGGTGGGCTGTAACAGGGAAGTCATTAAGGGAGTGAAGTGAGGAGTGCTAAAATGCATTTTATCATCAGTGGTGAAGGGACATGATACCAAATAAGCATGTCTGAGTTAGGTAGTGAGCTGTGCGCAGAGGCATATTTAGGACAGAAAGTGAAAGGACGCGCTCCGGCTGACTCATGCACTCATCCATAGCGTGAGAGTTATCCCTTCTGTAAGAGACGCAGCCATAGCCAGGCAGCTGCTGTGCCGCACGTGACTCGCCTTCATCTTACATGGGAACAGAGGGCAGGAAGGAGCCTCCTGGGACAGCGTGCTCAATCTCTGCTATCGCATCCTGCAATTCCTGATCAAGCACAATCTTAAAAAATAAAAAAGCAGTGTTGTGCCCATGTTGTTTCATCGTTTCCTTATGCTCTCTGTATGTCTGCTTTCTGTTACTGGCCTTAATTGGGTTGTTAGCTGCTTGGGGCAGCAGTGCTCTTCTTGTCCTCTCATCATTTGCTGCAGTGGGCCAGTATCATGCAGACTATCACGTCGGCACTTCAGACACATCCGCTGACATTTTTTGGACATGGGCTGCAAGATAGAGATGTTCCATTGGGACAGCCACATTTTCACAGCAGGAAACCCATGTTTCTGTTTTGTCCTTTGATCAGTAGGTGCTGGTGTGTGTCTGAGGTTCCTGGTGATTTTTCAGCACAAACAACTAATCCTTTTCCTACTTAATCATTCAGTCAGCACCAATGTGCACCTCTGAGTAATGGCCTAAAGACCAGAAAATCTAGCCAAATCTTGCATTTTGCTAAAACCACAAATCAAACTTTGAAAAATCGGTGCAATAAGAAATAAAGCTTCCCAATAAAGAGAAAGGAATATTTCAGCTGCTGTCATCTTAACTCTTAATACCTTCTTGCAGGAAGAACTATTTTTGGAAGATGGCAAGGGAAATGAAAAGGGGTAGCAGTGCCTACAGCTGATAGCACTGACCTGTTTTCCTGGCATTCCTCCAATTGCAACGCCAGCTTTGCTTGAAATATAGGTGATTCGTCAGTTGAATTGCAAGCAGATAGTGTGGTGCAGAAGCACAGTCATAGACACGTTATTATTTCAATAACCTGAGTTTTAGCTGTTCCACTTTAAAAACTAATGAAGCAAATAATGTTATGACACAGATGTAGGCAGTGAAAATGTGTCAGAGAAAGGCAATTAACCTCTGTACTAATAAAGTCTGTCAAATCAGTAAAATATTTTTTATCTATTACAATAGCTAATAAGAAATATATAGGTCATGAGTATCCAATGCTGCAAACCTTGTGGAATCATTTATACCTTTGAAAAGTAGATGTAAAACTTCATCAGGGTTTTTTTCTATCTTCTTTGCACAGCTGTAAATGACTAAAAAGTCACAGGATGACTTTTGCTGGGGTGGGTTGTGGATTTCTCAGGTCCCACTGGCATCATGTCCCTCCTACTGCAGTTAAGGTTGGGCTTTTATTTCCACATACAGGCATCCTTTAATCACTTACCTTTTATATTATCGGTTCTCTGCCATACATTCATGGGGCATTCTGAGCTGAAACACGATTGATTAAAAACCAAAGCAAAATGGATTCTGTAACCCAGCTACCTGGCTGGAGAAATGGGATCATATGAGATGGTTGCCTGGAGCAGGAGAAGGTTCTCTCCAGTCCTTGTCCTCTCTCTCTGCCTCAGCATTCGTGATTTCTCCCACTGAGAGATAGCATGAAGCTGATGTAGAATGTGAACCAAAGCTAGGTCAGTTAAATACAGGCTTGAAATTCTTTGCTAAGTCATGTAAAAGTTACTGTGGACAAAACTGACTGCTCCCATGGGAGAAACAGCAATATTTCTGAAACTAAGTGAGCTTCCTAATGCATTGATGTTGTAAGAGTTGTTGTGCTATAACCAGCACTTAGCCGTTTCATGTTGTATTTTGAACAACTTAGTCTATTGGTGAACATCACATCTGCAGTTCTCTCGCATTGTAATGTCACCAAAGTTGCTGGACGCTCAAACATTGACGGTACAAATACACTGAAAAATATAGCCTGACCTTGTGTATGTCTTTCAGGAGACACAGTAGTAAAACATCCTTTTATCTCGTTTGCAAACACTTCAGACCAATGCATTAAGGCACTACAGGTTTAAAACCCCTTATTAGTCCAACAACAGTCACCTGCCATCTTTTCTCTTAGAGCAAAACCTTTATAGTATTGTGTCTCATATTCACAGTGCTACACAGCCATACCTTGTGCTGGTATGTGTGTGATAAAAGCAAAATTTTATCAAAGGCTTTCATATCTTAACTGTGTCCTACCTCTACACCTACAGAAGTGTTACTATTAAGGGTGATAAATAATATTTAAATATTAATAATTAACAACAAACACATCATATAAGTTATCGTTATCGAAGGGCACGTGCTCTTGATTATGGCCTCTGTCCTTGTGCTCCCCGACACCGTACCCTCTTACCTTTCCCGGCACAAAGGACCTTGTGTGTGTCTCCTGTGCTTCCTACCATGGTCAAGACTTCTTGGGTGGAAGGTATTGCACTCAAGAGCAGGCATGGACAGGAATGACGGCCTTTCCCATGGACAGGCAGCCTGTAACCCTCTCCCTTTGCATTCGTAAGTCCTTCTTCTGATTTCAATTGAGTTGATTTGTATGCCTTTGACTAACCAAGCGATTGATCTGATCACCCACATGACCACCCCCCAGGGTGCACGTCATGTCTTGCACAGCGTATGGTAATGCCGGTAGCATTAGCAAGTGTGTCTCAGTGACATGCTTTCTGGTGCAGCCATCTTTTGCCCAAACCTTCATCAGGCTGGCTCTTGTTAAATTGTATTCAGAGGCTTAGACAGCCCTTGACTGAATTATTCGCTACAAAATATGAAATTTGGCTGGACTTGATTAAAAGAAATGGCAGAAACCATGTTCTTTTAATCACAAGTGAGTTGTTGCCTTTGAATTTGTTGTAATTAAACATCAGGTCAGATTAACTACTCAAAGGGTCTTACTTTTTTACCAGGTCTTAAAGTAATGAATAATTTGATAAAAGTGTTGAGTTCTTTTAAACAGGCTATTTATTGCTTGGGAAGACAGCTTTTTGTGCTTTTTTAATTACACAGTGAAAATTATATTAAAAGTTAATTTTTTTACTTCTTATCTTTATTTTAAGAAGCTTTGAAAGGATTAATTAAGCATCCAAACTACCTACTGAGGTAGGTAAATGTTACTATCTCCGCTTTTCTGATCGGGAATCTAGGGCACAAACTGTGTAAAGCCTGAATCCACCATGTCTCCTTTTCAGAAAAAGACAAGGAAGATCAGCACTTGCCAGGGAGCAATTAATAGATTAACAGAATCAGGTGTGAGTGGCTTTCCCAAGGTCGAACTATAATGTTGTGGATAGACAGTTGCAAGCATTTGAGTTAATGAGTTACCGATGGTGAGCTGAACTGAGAAAACTCATAGGATACATGCTCCTAGTCACAAGTGATGTACATGACAGTACAAACTGCCATGAAACTTAGTGTTTGTGGTGTCTTTGGATAGCCTTGCCGTGGCTCAGCTGATTTCCTAGGACACCAGAGCATCTTGATAGCTGGCGGTCCTGTGTCCCTGTGTCAAAGTCCTGCCTCCTATGGTGTGATCTGTAGGGATTCAGAGATCTGCTCTGCGGATCCAGGCATGGGAAAGGAGCTAAAAGAGCCAGTTTGGCTCTGGTTGTTCTCAGTAGTATCTGCGGACTTTGATGATTTCCACACCTGAAATCTGAAACATTTTCTTATACTCAAGGAAGTCCTTCACTTAAAAAACACCTCCATCAAATCCAGTCTTCCTGTTGGTTTAGTAGTTTTTACTAAAGATGGCAGAATTTACCATTCATCTGTATTTAATGATAAGCCCCTACAAGAACCATCACTCATCTGTGGGCTGAAAACAACCCTTCATCTTGCACTCTTTCTGCTTTCTGTTCATCTGTATCCCAGTCCTCATCAACAGTTTCCCGTGGGAATTGTTATATTAAAAATGTAATGACAGAAATGTTGTTTTGTACAGGGCTGTTCAGGAAAACGATGAATGCTGTGCAGATGTGCGTATTAAAAGCTCTGTATCTCTAGGAAATACACTGCTGTGTTGTGATAGGTTTTTCTCTAAAGCTGTAATTAACCACAGTCAGCAGCATGCTTGAAAGGGTTAAAGGAAAACAGGTTTGAGGAAATATTCAAAGCCATGTGTAGGTGCTGCACATTTGGCATGCAGTTGCATGCATGCTTGCAAAAAACGCAATGGGAAGTGTGTCAATCGCCTCTCTTTGCAGATGCATGTAAGTCTGTGTAAGCAAGATGCTGGTTGCCACATAATTAGAGCACGGGGCTGTGTCCCAATGCCCCAGTTTCTGTTTGTGACCCTGCAGTGGCCTGGCATGTGACAAAGGACGAAGCATTCAACTTCTCCAGGTCAGCGCCATCACAAAGCAGGGTGACCACACTGTGTGAATCACCCAGCGTTGCAGTGTTAAAAGTGCTATCAAGATGCCAAGTACAAAGCTCAGTGTTAGTCACGATGTTGTCTTCCTCGCTGTTAAATTTGGATATCTGCTATGTCCAGTTTGAGATCTCAGAGCTTATCTGCAAAGTGCGTTGCATGAACACCTGATAGATTGTCTGAGGCTCTGTAACAAATATTTCCCTTTTTTGCTTCTTGCTAAAATTTCTCAGGCTCCTACACAAGTCTGTGGAATAAATATCAGTAAGATGTATGACCTACCAGAAACCTAGGTACTTTGCTAAGATGTGTTTCTTCAACTCTGCCTTCAGTACTGAAAGCACACATAATAGCAGACATCAATAATAATATTTTTAAAAAGTATATAATTTATGAAAGTATAAATGCATTATATAGGTATATTTGAAAAGTGAATAGCATATTTTCATATTTATTTTCATCTATAAAGATTTCTCCCTGGGAGGAGAAGAGAGAAACAAAGAAAGATGAACATGTGACAAATGCACATCAGGGAAGTGGGTTGTCACACTGCAGGGAGGTGTTGAGATATCACAACGATGGGCACGCTACACAAACCTGAGCAGAACAAAATACGCTGTTTGGAAAATTGAGCAGACATAGAAATCTTGAAGTGACTTAGTGAGAAATAGTGCTGAGGTGAACTACAATTTTTAAATAATATGCAATCTGGAGGAGTCTTTGTAAAACAGGTGTTAGAGTTTCAAGTTGAACTTTTTACGTTTGTCCCTAAAGGCAGATCTGTTAAGTTTTTTGTTTGTGAGGGTACAGGCTTGAGGGGAATCACCTGTACCACAGTGGTATCCTTTGCTTTTAGAAATGGAACTGCAATCTGCTGCCTGTGCTGCTCTAAACTGACCTTCGAGTCTGCTCTTGCAATCCAGTATCTGTTTTCTGAGCCTAAGCTTTAAGTCACAGGCTTTGCAGCAGTCTCCCCAGAGAGCTTTGAGGCAGTTCATCAAAGCAGGTGGAAGGAAGAGTATGTTGTAATAGATCTTTCATTCTTGCATATGAGTAACGAGGAGGAACAAAACATGCTGTCTGTGGACATAATTTTTCTTTAGAAACCAATCATACCAGGACTATAAATATAAGCAATGTGTTACAGGTGCTACGTACAGCCTTAAATATTCTTCTCTTGTGCCAAAGTGTGTGTATTGGTGTGATTTTGTTATGGATGAAGAGAAATACTGTCTTTTATTTTCGTGACAGCTCAAATACTGTGTTAAACAAATTACTCCCAGGACATCTCAAATGTTTTTATTGTCTGAGCAGCTCAATCCAAACGATTAGTTTGTGTTCAACTTCCTGGGTAAGTTAATAAGCTTTTTAGAGTACTTCATGATTGCAGTTTAACTGGTGTCTCAGAATTTATGCTTCTGTTTTGCCTGCTCAGCATTAGTATTGCTCATTCACTAGTCAAGCACTTCTTTCCTAAAGCAGCCCCTTCCCCTTCTCAGTACCTGCACTCCGTTCCCCCTTGAAGCTTTGCTTTCCTCATAGCTCTTGCATGTCAGGAAGGATGCGTACCTCTACCTGGGATAAATTATTCCTCGCTGGGCCTATTCCAGCAGCATTCAAGAACTTCCAGACACCATTCGGAAATGAGTATGAAGTTGAAGCTAGCAGCTCTGCTGCCCAGGAGATTGAGTTGCTGTCATATTGCATCTGACTTGCATCAGATCAGAGTTTAGGATTTGGGTGATTTGTTCTTCAGATTAATGTCAATCTGTTTTAAATTAAAACACCCTGGGGCAAATCCTTTGCTATGATAAATGAACTGTCTGGCTGCAGTCAACCAACGTTACAACAGACATGAATTTGGCCTCCTGGTTCATTGCCTCATCCCCTACAACATCACTTTCCTTATGTGATTCAGACATCAAACCTTTGATCCTATAAGTTGTTGACCGTCTTCCACTGAAATCAGTGAGAATGGAGGGTGCTTTGGCGTTCAACACCTCGTTGGTTTGGGCACAAGAAATGGACCGCATATCTGCTCTACCTAAAATATAATTACGGCATATCTATGAGTGGGAAATCTGCTTTGCACCTGTTTTATCACAGGAACAAAAGGCACAGGAAGTATTTGGAAAATGAGGCACACACCTGTGTGTGAGTATATAACAAAGCATCTTTATATATAATCATTTGCTATAAGTCATTTCAGAGTTGACAAGCTGTTTTTCAACTTCATGTCACCACTGCCTGATGCATCTAATTAGTCCTGTTCTCCAGCTGACAAATATCAGCTGCTCTTTCTAAAACATGGTTTCTCCCTTAAGTACATCCCTCTGGCAAAGTTAAATATTAATTATCCTTTTTTTATTTTATGATTATTCATGGGCGCTAATGTCACTACACAATGAATAAGTCAATACCACAAAACATTAAAAGTGTTGTTTCTGAACCTCTGCAGCAGCCGAGATGTACAGAGCCATGCTAGAAATGAATGTGGCAGTTGTGGCTGGTCTGTGCCAACAGTCACGCACGTCAGTGGTGAGACTCAGAGCCCTGTGGTTTGGTGAATGGGGGCACTGGGCCCGGGTGTGGGAAATGTACCTTCTCTTCCCAGCTCAGATGCTGGCCTGCTTTATAATTGCACAAATCATATCACCTTTTACTCTGCGTATTGAAATTGCAAGGCACAGAACAGCACAGGTACTGAGGTGCCCAGATACCTGCCCCAAGTCTGAGTTGTGTGAACTTGTACTTTTGCTGAGTAGTTGGGTGGTGCTAGTCTGCTGGAGCTTTTTGGGGTCCTGCTGTCCTCCCTTCCACCTTTTGCGTCAATGATTGTGGGAGCCGGTGGTGGGCTCTACTCTTAACTCTGTCATGCTTTGCCCTACAGCTTCAGTAATTCCCTCTGCCCTAGTCTGCTGCCACCCCTCAGACGGAAGAGCACAGTCCTTCACTGAGCAGATGTGTCCTCCTCATTGCCACATCAGTAGGTAGCTATTTCACGCAGATCCCATTTCTGTTTGTCTGCTTTCTCTCCAGCTGACCACAGCCAGTGTCTGTAAGCCTTCCTTTCAAAGCCAGCTGTCTTTGTATGCTGGCCCTCAGGAAGATCCATATCCATGCCTTGTAAAACAGGCTCAAAACCGGACATTGAGCAGGGAGATATGTCGTAATCATGTTTCCTGAAACCAGTTATACCAGCTGTACCCACCCTATGACATCCTTAGCTGTTCCCACAAAAATGAAGTTGCCCATCTTGTCCACTTTGCTGCCACACTGGTGTGAAGGCTGATGCAGTCATTTTCTTTCCTCCTGGAGGAGACTTTGTATTTGTTCTGTCCAGCCAGATTTGCAGCTGGACTCATTTGCTGGCCCCATGCAGGGGCTGATGTGGCTGTGCAAGCCCTTATCCTTTGTGCCTTTCAAGGCATTGTGGGCAACTTTGAAGCTGTTCCCTCCATCAGGTGGCACTTCAGGGTATGCAGGCTCACTTTTATCTCGGTGTCTTTTGCTCACTGCAGCTCGATCCATCCAGCTCTCCATGTGGATCAGAAAGATGCTGAAATACAGGAGGATCTCCTGTAGCTGTTCCCTGCCTTATTCCAGTTTCTCACCTTGCCATTGACCCGACTTTCTGACCTAGCTTCTTTGTGAATGTTTTCTAGCATGACTAGCACTTTCTTACCCACATCACACAACCCAGCATGTCTGCAGCCCGGTGTGCTAGACTTGTCTCGCCTCCCTTTCTATAGCCAGTGAAGTAGTTGGAGTTCAGTTGATTCACTGAGCCAGACCATAGGACTGAAATAGCAACTGACACTTGTTAGAACTTGGGCTAACATTTTTGCAATATGTAGATGAAAATTAAACCCGGTCCTAGAGCAGTATGTTTTAGAAGCCCAGAGTGTTTGTGGATATATTTGTTGTAAAGATAAAAATTAATAACATCTGTTTGCATTGCAAGTGCCCTGCTTAGGAAATGGAGTGCAAATAACTATGCCTGGGTACCTGCCACATGTTTAGGTCGTGGTTTTATTATATGAAAATTTGCATGTCTCTCTTGTGCTTTTAAGTGTCTAAAAAAGTGACACCTGACGGAGGTTTTGAAGAATGCTGGTTTTTTGCAGGTTAGATACCTGCGAAAGAACCAACTCCTGACCAAAAGAAACTGAGGTGGGTGGAATCAATGTGAACATGAAAGCTCCCAAACTGGCAGTCATGGAGGATATCCAATCATTATAATTTTTTCCAAGTAATTTAGCATATCTCTAATTATAATATGAGGTCATCTTGATGCAAAATAGTGTCTAACTAGACACAATCCCTTTTCAGATACTCGTAATAGATTCCAGAGAAAAACCTTTTGGATCCTCTTATTGGAAGCTTTTAATTCTTAATTTACAATTTTTTTGTAATTAATTTTTTGAGCAAACAGGGCAAATCAATATATTTGAATTAATTAGCATTTCTTCCTTGGTTTCCTAGTCTCCCTCACTGTTACTCCTCTTTTCCTTCCCCTTATTTGAATACTACTCTAATTTATTCATGTTTGTTTGCAACCAGTGCATAATGATTTCAGGCCATAGGCGGGCAAGAGACTGCAGCACAGGAAAGGCTGCAGCTCTGGGAAGGAAAGAAGGAAGGTCTGCAGAAAGGTTTTGTTGGTCACCTTTGTTTAGTTCCAAACACCTTCTTGCGTCAAGACTGGTAAGGGCAACAGCAGAGTTAAGCAGGATTGTGGGGCTGAGGTGGGACAGGGTAGCAGAGCAGTGGAAGGAACCACTGCAACCACAGAGAGGGAAAATGATAAGCACCCAAGCAGGAAAACGGTCTGATGTGCATTTGCTAAAAAACATTATAAGGTGAATATTGTTTCACCTTGATACTTTATAAGAAAGTCCCTATGAGTTCAGATTTGCGAAGAACACCTGGGCAGCATTCACAGAAACATATCTCATATTTATTAGTCAGTGTTTGTACAGCCACTTGCTTTTTCCAGTGTCTATACATATCTGTTCTTTTACCTTACGCAGATGTACCGTATGCTCTGCAGCAGGCAGATTTCTGCTCTGCTGTGCGCTTGCCCTTTCTCCCCTTGGAGCTGTGAATCTCTCTAGCCGTGAGAGGCAACACAGTCCAGTGGTTTGAGCTGTAGCCTGGGTGCCAGCAACTCCTGATGTTCTCTTGTCCTGGTTCCTTTCCTAACTTGTTCTGTATTTTCTGTGCCTGTCAAGCAGTGGAATCTTTCGTCTGGACAGTGGTGTCACAGTGTCATGGAAAAGTGGCAAGAAACCAGTGTTTTTCACATGATCTGTGATGTGAGACACTTTGGTTTTGTTTGGAATGGGAGTGCTCAAAAAACAAGGAGCCCTAAGTTAGCAGGTGATTTTGTCTTCTGTTCTCCTCATCCATAAAAGATGCATAACAATGCTTATATACCTAACTCCCTTGGATATTGCAAAGATTAATTCATGTTTGTAATGCACTTTGAAAATAGAAATTGCTAAGTAGCATTAACTCAATCAGAAATTGTTGTTCTGTTAAACAGGATCTTTATCTTTCCTATAACTTGCCTCTGCTGATCTTAGCTTGTACTTAATGTATTTGGAATTAAATCCAATAGGAGAAGCTTAGATTCAGGGACAGAATGACCATGAGAGAGGTAAGGGTTTTGTAAGATAGTAGATTGCTGCTTGGAGATGCAGTCTACAATCTCAGTTTGAGGGCCAGATCAAGGTGAAATAGTGCTCTGGCCTAATAGATGCATTAATCTAATTTTCTGGTCAATTAAAAATCAGCCCAGACAATGCATGAAGACTGGGGAGATTAAATAGAGTCTACAGAAATATCTCAGGGAACAAAAGAATACAAAGAAACTGAGTCTGCTATGTTGGAGCAGTTGGGGCAGTCCTAGTAAGAGGCAGTGCCCGTTCTGGGAACTTCTCTGCGCTGAATGAATTGTGGTATTCAAGATTACTTACTTCTACACTAGTAAATAAAATAGTCAAGGGAACTGTTCACTGGCCCCAAGGCCAGCTGGAGTGTCATGGCTTTTGACCATAAATTCTCTCCCTCTCCCACCCCAACAAGGTGGCCCATCCAAACTGTGTATTGGGAATGGTCCCTGGCTATTGCTGAAAAGTGTCCAGGCATTGTTTGAGAGAGAGCTTGTTGCCGTGGGACAAGTCCATGCCAGGGACTGCACTGACAGTCAAGCAGCGGGGTGATGCTGTGCCAGTACTTGGGCCCATGCCCTGGCCCTCTTTGGTTGCCTGGTACAGATAGCCCATATGTCTCTGACTCTCGGCCACATCCTACTGTTCCTTCAGCCCTTCCTTGAATTCTTGGCTTGAATTCTTGTTTTATTTGTTTGTCTCAGAACAGCATTGCCAGGATCTGAACTGCCGTCTGGAGCGGGTCAGATCACCCAGCCCATTGCTAGCTGCTTAATGAGCAGAGGGCGATATGCAGTCCTTTGGCACGGTGGGAAGCGCAGGGCTGCATGCTTGGCCAGACGGTGCGTGAAGAGTAAAAGGATCAGTGCCCTGCCTCAACACACTAGTGCATGTACGGACCACGGTGCGGATGCATTCACAGGGCAATTCTCCGAGCTGTCATTTCCCAGTCATAGCCAAGCTCTTAGGCTGTAATAACTTTGAAGCAAGGAAGTGAGTCTCAGCTAATGAAATGCCTTCTGTATGCAGAAGGCAATAGAAGTTTGATAATGCTATAGCTTTGGAAAGTGGGATGGAAAGTGATTATGAAACCTAAATAACTTATTCTAGAAGAACTAATTTCTTCTAATTTGCAAAGCTAGAGAGTGTCATGTAGATCGTTTGTAGGTTTCTGTGTGTAGTTAAACATACAAGTGTATTTATTTGACAAAACACTGGGAAAATGGGATGATGATCTGAAATTAGCGGCTGACTCAGATCACTGGAATTTAATTTGTCAGCAAGTGAAATTAGTAGCAATGAATAGAAGACATAAAATGACTTTATCAAATTTCCTGCACAGATCTTGTTTTACAGAAGAAAGAATGTACAGCACATAAAACCAACTCAAAATATTATAATAAATGTAAAATGATAGTCACTTTTAGCATATGGCAGAAAGAACTGGAAAAAAACCCCAAACCCTGCTGCTTTCTAGAAAAGTGCAGATTGTGTCATTATGTTTAAGCTCTCCCAGTTCCCATGAAGTATGGGGGGAGGCCTGAGTGTACAACCTTCCTGTCCTCTTAGCAAGAAAAGCTTTTCAGTACTGCAGATTATTCGGTCACATGCATAAATGAGACACACACTTAACTGATCTCCTGAACTGGGCTGCCTTTTGCCACAGAAGCCAAAGGCAAGTTTTACATTATCCCAAACCAACCTTCAAATAACAACACTTGTTCCACGGCAACTTTTGTTTTTCATTAGGAGAAAGGTGTTCTCCTTGATGAAAGAAAAAGGAACTTTTCAGTCTTGCAAGGACCTCGGAAAGGTTCTCCTCAGAAAGGAGAAATCACAAGATGACATTTGAAACATTTGAAAGGCTTTGACAAGTTCTCTTTCAAGCTTTGGGGGACTTCTAAATAATTGTGAAATTCATAGACTCTTTCTCTGCTGCCTGTGACAATATAAATTGTTCTGTGATCCATATTGATAATAGCAACGGAGAGACAGATGATCAGAAGTCTAGCAGAAATCTAGCAATTTTTAATTGCTTGTAATCTTTAATTGAGAGAGAATAAATTTAAGGGGACAAATAAGAGCCTGAGAAATTTGTTAAATGCAAACTGAGCTGGAATGAGTGTGATGTCTCCTACTGGGACAACTAAAATGCAAAAGCCCATCTAGAAGCTAGGAACGAGGGTTGGGCTACGGAAAAATAGAAACCAGCATTCCTTGGCCAGGGAAGCAGATGTAATCATGAAATGATTGTAGACTCGGGAAGCATTATTTCTCTGCAAGTATATGCCCTCTAACTCACCTGAAAGATTCTTATCTGTTTTCCCTCCTAAAGTGTGCATATATGTCTAGATTATTCACAGAGATTATTTTGCTTCCTTTCATGCTTCAAAACCTATGTTTTGCTATTGCGAGGAGGCTTTTCACTTGTGGTTGCAAGTTGCTGTGGAGACTGTCCCAAAGGAGACCTGCTGGCTGTATCCCGACTGGAGTTCAGGCATGGAGATGGGTGTGATCATCGTATTGGAGACACAGACCCAAGCTGTGGATAGTCACTGGCAGACCTCTGTGATGGGGGGCATTTAGTTTATCTCATTGGGGCTCTTACGTGACACCCTTGCAGCACTAGCTGAAGCCTTTCTGCTGCATCATGTATGGGAGGAAGAAGGGGAAGGTGGTCTGAACTTGTGAACTATGCAGTGCCCTAGGTCCAAGGCTTCACAATTCTTCTTCCTGGTCTCCCTGGGTCCAGCCCCACCTCTAGCACAAGAAGTGTCTCCAGTTCCCTCACACCTGAAATTTTCATGGCCTGGTTTGTACTCTACTTTGGACATCAGAAAACCAGCCTGAAACTCAGACTGTGCTCCTTGAAAGGTGATCTTTTGAATCTATCCCATAGTGCTGGCTCTACCACCCCTCTGAAGCCAAAGGCTGAGAAGGAAGGAAGGTGCCAGGAATCTGGCTGGCTTTAACTCTCCTTAAAATCGCTGGTTAAGTGCTCTTTTATCAGATCATATAAGATGTTAAAGCTGGTCATCCAGTGAGTACACAGGAAATCTCTGATGATTACAGAACCAAGGTTAAGGCACACAGAGTGAAATTCTGAGGAGCTCTTTGGGCCTGATGATGTGAGTAGGCAGCAAGCCAGGGGCCTTCCAGAGACCCACCCTGCTTCCCTGGCAGGGCGAACGGGTGAGTAAGGAAAGGAGCTGGAGATGGAAAAGCTACATAGGTCTCTTTCATCCTGGCCTGCCTTTTTTTCCTTTTGGACATACCTCGAGGGGACACGGTCTCTTTCTCCTCAAGAACATGTACACTGTTGATGGACCTTACTTAGGATGAGCAAAGACAGGAATGGTCTCTTCTGTCCAAAGGCTAAGAGCAGTCTTGTTGTTTTAAGAACAACTTTATTAAATAAAGTGATGGAAAAATCAGCCTTTGATACAAATGGCTTAGACACTCATCCTGCTGTACCGCTTCCCTATGACAGTACTGTATGGGATACAGTCTGAGCTTCACATGGTTGCCAACCCTCTCCCTCTATTTTTTCATGTTTTTAAAGCCATTTCAAGTAGGCATGTGAAGATTCCAAAAATATTAATACAAATGACATTAAAAGATGTTTCTGGTGCTCCTATTTAGACTGTTCTTGGCAGAGGGCTGGGGAGTTCAGCAACAGCTGTCCAGGCTTGCCAAAGCCAGCTGAGCAGCAGGTTCCCCCTCCTCCTCCCTCCACCACCAAGAAGGAAAAAAAAGCCTGTCGAGCCCTAGATAAACTTCAAAAATGTTAACAGAAAAGTGGAGAACAGTCTAGAAGCCAGATGTGGTGGGGAGAGAGAGGAAAAGATCTGGGCAGTCGTGAAATGGTAAAGGGGAAGGGATTTATCATGGGATGGTAGGAAGGGCTGCAGAGGGGATTAAAAACAGGCAAGTGAACATTACTGGAGGCTGATGATATTACAAGGGAAATAGCTGCTTGCTGCTGGCTGTGTAGGAGGCTTGTCAGACTTGGGGAAGTAAAAGCATAGTGCTTACATCAACAGGATTTTTTTTTTTTTTTAATGGCATCTGGTCCTGTGTTGCATTTGGGCATGATATTTAGTGACCTACCTATATGTGACACATTTGCTGTAGGCAGTGTTGGTTGCTGCAGCTGGCAGGGACAAGAAAGCTTGCAGAGCGGAGCTCTGGAGCTTGGGGGTCCAGTACTGTCCAAACCCTGAACAGGTCCAAGCTGGGTGCATCAGCGTCAGCACCAGAGGTGTCCCACTGGTGATTTAAGCCATGTGAGTTTCAATGTTCCAGCTTGAACTTTGGCTCTTGGGAGCCACTGTACTGAAAATAAAATGTGTATTTGATTATGAGTGAACAAGAGTGCCTGAGCCATCTTCAGCAATTTGAAAAAAAGGATTTGGTTTGGCCTTTTTGTTGCACAGAAAAGTGGGGCACAAGGAGGGAGGGAGGGAGAATCCCTGCCCTCTCCAGCTCCACAGTAGCAACCCAGGTGCCACCTGGAATTGCTGTGCCCACGCAAATGCCACAATCTGAACCTGGGCTTGGCCACAATCAGTGTTGGCCAACTGCTGAGTTTTTCCCTGCGTAAAGAGCCCTGTGTGGCCACAAGGCAGTTTACGAGTGACGGAAGAGACCTAAGTTGTGCCTTGCTGGCTCAGAGGCAGTGTGGGAGAGCTGAGTGGAACTGGGCTGGAATTTAACTGGCATCTAGCAAAGCCCCATCTGGGATGAAGCCCAGCTATGGCTCCTTGGTTCTCTGCTGCATCCCCAGTGTGGGCTGGATCAGCTCTTGCACACCATGGTAGATGGCTAGCTGCCAAAGGAGAGTAGCCAGAATGAGGTCTGAGGCAAGCAGCACCCTTCTACAGCCCACCCTAAACTGCAGGAGGCTACACTGACTGCACAAGCCGTGGGGGTCAGTCCCATCTCTGGGCAATCCCCAGAAGGAAGTGGGTGAGCCCTAGTCCCTCAGTACAGCAAGAGCTAAGCAGGAGCTACATTCAGTCTCTACTGCTCATTAATGCCTTTTGCTCCCTATCCAAAAGCTGTGGGTTTTTCAGGCTGCAAGGAGCAGCCAGTTTTCTAGAGCTTTTACTGTAACGTTTCATCAGCTGTGACCCATATTGCTCAGGTCCTTTCTCCCCCACTACTGTTCTTTGGCGCTTGAGTGTTGTTTTCTTGGTAGTGATGCTCTGCTCTTTCATTTGGATTCCAGTTGGCATTTGCTTGCTGTGGACAGAGCGCAGGAAGTTCTCCAAGTCCGTTTCAGAACATCAGATGCCCTTAAAGGTTTGAAAGGGCTGACTTTGCAAGAGCATTTCAGATGCGCTGCAGAATTAATGGGTCAGGTAAACAATGAGTGGATCTTTTTACTGTTGTGGGTCACAGACCCCCTTCTGTTTCACTGGGCCTAGAGTTTTATTGCATGAAAAGGGATTGGACTGGATAAACCAACAGTCTTTCCTGAGGACCTAGCATGGCCTGATAATCACACAGTACTGTAGGCAACAGAGAGAATAGGAGCAATTGTATCCAATACCTGAGTTACTGGAACATGCCTGCCTGTTCATGTGGGCCAGGAGGGAAAGATTGTTTTTCCTTTCTGAAGAGGGAAAATTGGAGGGAAGCTGTGCCAGAACCTTTCCAGGTTTAGAGAAGTGGAGGAAACACCTGCTACGCCATCAGCATTCTTGTTAACAGTGACTGCATGAGTGACAGAATCTGTCCCTTCCGGAGATGATTCAGACTCAGAAGACTCTTGGTAGTGATGACACGAACGCCTGGTAGCTCCTGAAAGCAGAACTAATGAGCAGTGCCACTCACTTAGCGTATGGTTTGACAACAGATGCACATGTTGGTAATTAAGTATTTGGCTGCATTACATTATTTTATTTTTGGATTTCTCAAACACACGCCCATCACAATCTCTAGACACATTTGCATGATTTAAAAGTGTTAAACTTAAATCATAACAAGGGTAGAAAAATCAGCATAGGGAAACTAAAACCCACTTTTCTGAAGGGCTCAGTAGCACATAGGCCTTCCTGTGCACGCCAAACCTAGGAAACATAGGCTCTGTATGGCAAAAATATACATAGGGAATAATCCCAGGGACTCCTCCCACGTTGAGCGGAGCTATGTCTGTGGTTTCAGGCTAACCCAGTACACAAGTCTTGGACCAGAGTTTTATTCTACTGTATGATCACATCCATCATTGCCTGTGACCCAACAAAGGCTTGGAATGGCTTTGAACTTCATGAACTTCACAAATACCTGAATGCAATTATACCTGCAGCGCTAGAGAACAGATTAAAATACTTCGTCTTAGTATTGGATCTTCTGGATCCAATCTGGATCTTCTGGAATGTTTTATTCTGTCCTTGCATGCCAGCAGTTAATGTATGTCAACATGTTAATGCTGACCTCAGCTACAAGCTGCAAAATATGTACCTAATGGTGCTTGCTGGAGCATCTTGCTCCCAAATTTTATACCTTTTCTAACTCAGTCCAGATACTTATTAAAACTCTCCCTTGGAGCCCATGCAGCTTTGCTCTGTATATCAGATGTACTGGAGGAACAGTTGCCCTGGAAATGATGGAATTGCTTCTCAGCCCACTCTACCCAGGTTTCTGTAGTGGGTTGTTAAGGAGGAGTTAGGGTGCATCATAAGGGCATGATGGAGAAGCATATGATGACTGGGGAGGTGACCTGGTCCACGAATAGCGCATGACATTATGGTTTTCCCTGGACATTATCTTACAGGATAATAGTTTCCTTTTGCATGAAAGTGAGGAGCTGGGCCAACTATGTTGACCTTGAGTTCATTTTGAGATTCTGAAAGCAGCAGAACTAGTGAGAAGACCTGTTCTCTATCCTGATGTTAGTAATGGTACACAGCAGAGGTCCAAGATCTACTGCAATATCCTTGTAATACCACCTGTGAAGTTGCTAAATATTTTGAATGTCTGGAGTCTTGTCTAGAAATTCTCAACCTTGTTTTACTATTCAAAGAAATTCCAAGAATTTGTCACCACTGCCTTCCAAAAGTATAATTGTTCACAGGCTGTGCCATCTTTCCATGAAAAGATAAAGTAAAATCTCCTTGTTTTGCTCTCTATATTTGTAAGCATGGTTCTAGAGCTAAAATTGCAAGATGCTGGTGCAAAGATGCTATTTTACTGACTGAGAGGTGTCTCTGTGTATCTTTCTGTGTTCCTTTTCACTGAATGGAAAGTCTGCCTGTGTACACCAGAAAATGACCACAGCTTAGGCTGAAGTAGAGGTTAGCTATGCTTAATGAAAAAAGAATATAAGTCAGCGCTGACACTAAGAAGAACATTTAGAATCTTCAAGGAGAAAGACAGAAATGAGAGTACTAAGAAGAAAGATGTGACCAGGCAGCTCCACCTACAAACTGTAACCCTCCAGGGCAATCTCAGGTTTCTGCTATGTACTAGCATACAAAACAGATTACATCCTAACCTAGACTGCAAGCATGAGAGTATTGGAAATCTGTTGCAGGTGTTTGATGGTAAACAGTGTTTATAGCTGCCAGGATGGAAACATTTATGTGTGTGAGTGAGTGCAAGTGGAGGGCAGGCCTCAAACTTTCACCCCATTACCTTCACATTTCGGTTTTGCTTTGCTCAGTACTAGATGCCCTGTGATTTCAGCATGCTAGTGAATTTAAGAAGACACTGATGATTTTACTTGAGTACGTCCTATGTTAAAATTTGAAATGCTAGAATCACCTGAGAAGTAGTGGGCTAATTTATCACAGGAACAAAAATATACAATGGAGACTGAATGGAAGAGGATGAGTTCTGACAGGCATGCCTTTACTTTTTCAAGCAAGTATTTTTTGCTTGGGTGGGTGGTGCATTAGTTATATATACAACTCATGCTTTTAGCTACAGCAAAATGTGAGAAGACATAATAATAGCTCTTCACATTAAGGCTTCCTCTTTTTTTCTTTTTTTTTTTTTTTTTTTNTGAGACTTTAGATTATTCTCTTTCTGAGAACTGGGGAAAGTATTTTTAATACCTCTCAGTGTGAGTGGTGATTGGGCTGCCCTTAGCCTAAGATGAAAATAGCAGTAAATTTACTAGGGAGTTGAGCCAGAAGGTTGGACTTCTAGTGCAAGGCTCCTGATTACTGCCTCACAGTGGTTCCCAGTCAGTCAGGAAGAAAACAAATTTATCCATCCAAAATACAAGGCAAATTCACCTTTGATGACTTAGTGTGTGTGAAAGGCTAAATATGCTGTAGTGGTATCTTTTGTCATAGAAAAAAAAAGTAGTATTAGTATAGCCAAAAGGGCAACGTGTTTACTAAATTTTTGCTCTACACACAGTGGTTGACAATTGCCCACAATGAAACTGTAGCACAAGCAGAACTAATGGACCTGTTGATCTCCTCCGTCGGGGCTGTGTGCAGGCTGGGGTGGGCAGGGAGGGGACAAGAGGTGTTTACCACAGCCCCAACACACCCACTGCCAGTGCGTTTTGTGGGTGGGGTGGATGTTAAGGAAGGGAAGGTTAACGATCTTGTTCAAGTGATCTTGTGCAGCAAACCATTAAGGCAACATCCTGCCTGCTTGGGGTAAAACGTACCCCCGTGCTTTCCCGTTTGGAAAATGCAGTTCTTAACTCCCACTTGTGCCAGTTTGGAGTAAAGAATACAAGAACATAAAATGGCTGGTCCAGGTCTGTCTTTTGATAATGGTCAACGAGATGCCTAGGGAAGAGTATACAGGGCAAATGCAGGAATATTTCCTTATAAATTTCCTTCCTTCCTAAGCCACAGAAGTCTGTGTCTAGTACCCCAATGGATGTCTGTCTTGTGAATTTGTGTAACTGCATCTTGAGACCACGTATTATTCACAATATCCTTTGGCAAGGAGCTCCTCCATTTAACTACCAGTTCTGTTGAGAAGTACCTCTCCTCGTTTTGGCTCTGTCTACTGATTTCTGTTTTGTGTCCCTCATTCTCACTGAGCATTTCTTATTCACCTTTTCTATGTCACTTTTTGCAAGAATCATACCCCTTAATTTTCTGTTCCAGGAAATGAAACATCTGAACTTCCATCATGTGTGCACCTTTGCATGCTCAATGGAGGCTGTGATATGGGGCTGTAGAGGGTCTTTCCAGCAGGGATTTCTTCAGTATAGGCTTAAGGTGGCTCCTTCCTCTACTGCAGAGCACCCACATAGGCACTTGTCTTCCTCAACTCCAAGGGGAATGGGTAGTCAGGTTGGCTGAGGTGTGTCTGACCTCAGGGAGCAGTGAAGAAGTCATCCTCGTTTGCCTAATGCATGTGAAAGAGGTGCAGGGATGAGGGAGCACAGAGTGGGAACCATGCATCCTGCTCACTTCAGAAGACTCAACAGGTCTGTAAAATCATCCTATTAATAAAAATATACCTTTTCTAAATTCTGGGAAGGTACAAGCACTTTAAAAACCTGGAACAGTTTAACCCCAACACAACATAACATAAAAAAATCTCGAAGTTGAGTGAGGTAGTACTGATTAGAGTTCAGGACTGGGGTCTGCAAAGCTTTATTCATGCATGGAGTCCTACCTCCTGTGAGCTGCCCCTGGAGGCCCATGGGGGCCAGGCAGGTTGAGGAGCATTGTGCTTGTGGCAGGCATTTCCACAGTGCGCAGGCTGAGCGCATTTGAAAATCAGAATGCCCAACTTTCCTTTTTTTTCCCTTTTAAATTGGGCAGATGCTTTAAAAAGCAGACACTTCTTTAATTTGTAGCTGTTAATTCATTTATAAACTACACGTGCTTCACGAGTGACTACGCTAATGTACTTAGGACTATTTAAACTCTTGCACTGATTAGCCTAACCATTCATTTTAACTACATTGTACAAATAAGATGTTATCTTAAAAATGTGTCTAACAAAACTCCATAATCACAAATATGCTACTTTATTGAATGCAACTATTGGCTTTACTGAATTCAGCCACTTTTACACTTCAATTTTTAACATTCTGTTTTGCTTTGTATTCATGTATACTATATGGTGGGACTAGGCTAGTGGAATGCATTTAATGGCAAAAATAACCAGGTAAATTTATATTTCATCCTGTCTCCAGGCAAAAGAATTTGTGGGGTCACACTCAGCTCATGCATGCAGAGGAGCAAGCGGGCTGTAACCCCTCTGAGGCAGGTAGGATGCATTGGCTCTCTGCCGTGAATTAGCACAACATGGCCCTGGCCCTAGTTTCTGCTCTGAGGTCTGCCAGGTGCTACGGGGCTGCAGGCAAATCACTTAGCACAGCGGATCTGGTTTTCCCCATCTGTATGGGGTAATGATGCTTAGCTATCTTTGACGTTTACTGATGAGAAGTGCTATCTGAGTCATAGGCGTTGTTATTAAAGGTATCTGGAGTGATGATTTCTTTGGGCAGCTTCATGCTGAAGGTGGCTGAGGCCATTCTGGGCAGGTTCCCCTGGGGCTGCTGTGGTGTTGGTGTCATCGTCTAGTGTCATTTCTTGATGAAATGATCCAGGGAGTATAAAGAGAAATGAGGACCTGTGCTCCCTCTGTACTGCTCTGAAAACAGCAAGGGTGTTTCCAGTGATCCGCCTGATATAACAAAATTGTTGCCAGCTTGCAGAAGGTCTTCCGCCAGCAGAGTCCCAGGACATGACTCTGCTGGAAGGACAGAGCTCCTGCCTTTCGAAGTGGAGAAGGAGCAAACATGTTCTGCCGTCTCTGAGGCAAAGCGACAGTGCTCTTTGACCTTTTTGTTGGTACATCTTTTAAAAATCTGTCTTAAGACGAATTTAAATTAAGAAGGTTTTTGGTTGTGTGTTGCTACATGACCCCACCATGCCATGAAGTCAGGAGGGCCGTTCTTTTGGGAGGGGTCTGCAGGGCAGGGCCGCCTGGTCCTTGTCTGTCCTGCCAGCATTCCAGCCACATTGGGTATGGGGCAAGGCCACAGGTCCCTCCAGCCCTGGAGAGCTTGGAGGAAGCTGAGGGGGACCGGCGGTAATGAGGACGGGCACTTCTAAGCCCTTCCGCCCTGGCCGTTTGCTTGGGCTGGTTCTTCCTCTGTGCACTGAGCGCACTCAGCAGCCAACATTAGAAACAGTTAACTGAGCTCTGGGCTTTGTGTGAAATAACTGTGAAGGTCAGAGTAAAACACAACATACTTATCTCAACTCATCTGAAAATTACCCTCATCAACAGCATTGTTTATGCATGATAGATAGCCTGAGCACCAATTACGGTTGTCATTTCCTGAGGTGCCATCCGGGGTAGGTGTGCAGGGTGGAGATACGGAGGGAGGGAAGGGGCTCTGCGACCCGGGGTTGTGGCAGCAGCTCCCCAAGGAGCCGAGCGAGGGCTGCCTTCCCTGTGCTGTTAGGATTGTGTGCGAGCTCACCTTGGCATCCTCTATCCTCCTTCTCTCTGCAACAATCTCTGAATTATATCACGATTTTTTTTTTTTTTTGAGATCTGGTGCTGGTGGTGCTGTGTGGAACAAAACCACCGAGGCATTTCCTGCCCCAAGATGGCCACTCTGTGAGGCAGAGCCACTCAGCCAGGATACAGAGAGAAGGTTGGCTTGTGCTATGCTCCTTGTTTCCCTTTGCTATCAATCAGAGCCATGTTCACAGAGTCAAACAGGGGTCGTCCTCCCTCCCATCCTCTTCTTAAGGGGAAAGCTGTGTATTGGGGAGATTGGCAGAAGATACAAAAGAGAGGGAAATGTGGGAAGATAGCAGCTAGCCTGATCCTGGAGGGTGGGATGAGAGAAATACAATAATACACACACAAAAAAAGAGGCAGAAATGAACCAAGGGGAAAAGTGAGGATCCTGAAGGGGTGATAGACAATGATGTTTTGTTATTTACATCTTTTTCTGTGCCTGATAGATAGTAATTTGTTTCTGGAAGGCTCTTTGTACCCTGTGCCCTGCTTGGGTACACATGCAGGAAATGGGTGTAATCTTGTCCTAAAAATTCACAACTTGCATTGACTATTTTAAGAACTCTGATGAGCAAAAGGGAGCAAATTCATCCCAGGAGCCATCCATGGCATAAAACTATAAGCTCTGCATAGTAGCATCAGATAGTACAAGTGGAAAAAAAAAAAGAGTCCGAGATAGACATCTGTATTTCTAACACTATAAAACTACTTTCAAAAATGAGCTGTGGAAGGAACACATGGAAGAAGCTATGCTACTTTGCTAAAATGTGATATTTAGAGACTAGTTTGCCCAAAGGGGCAACTGCTTATACACATGCGGCGCCGTCAAGCAGAACCCCTGCGCCCGCCCATTGGGAATAGTGACACCTGTGCACGCGGGTGCTGACTTTTGCATACACAGAAGCTGCTTTTAGGGTGCATGAGTGCAAGCACTCCTCCCTGAACATCTGCAGGTGCGGCTGCATGCAAAGAGACAAAGGGAAGTTGAAAGGAGGCAATAGCATGTGCCCTTCATGGTAAAAAGTCATGAGTCACACTTCAAAATACTGTAAGATTCCATGTTTTCAGGCTTTCTATGCAACCAGGAAGGCCAGAGTTTCAAGGACAGCAGGTAATAACCTCCAGCAAAGAGGACTGTGAGCCCAGCAAAGCATGGGAGCTGACAACCCTGAAACTTTACCCCCAAATGTCTCATAACAGCTGCAACTGAACTGCCCACAGCATAGGTTCAGTATCACGCTCTGCGTCACCGTTGAAATGTAAACCAGGAGACCCTCTTGCTGTCCTTGTAAGAACGGAGAGTGAAGCAAAGAGCTGCATAGCTTGTGGCGACGCAACTCCCACAAGAATGGCAGCACCAACGCAGGGATGTCGCACATCAGTACGGCTTCCTTTGTAGGCACGTGTGCAAAGCACAGCCTACAAATGTGCGTGTCCGGGTTCTGCTTTGAGATAAGACATGTCAAGGTCAAACTAGATGAGTAAGGGTTAAACACCCATCTCACTGCAAAATGGGTTAACAGTTGTGCTTTAGCATTTATGCTATGTCACTAGTGTCATAAGAGAGTGGTTTTTTTCTGAAGTAGAGAGATGTACAGAAAGTATGTTGGATTTTAGGGTGGATTCTAGAGCAAACTGAAACCAACTAAACCATGAGCACAAAACTATGCTGCTTTTTCTTCCATGCCACTCATTAGGGGAGTGAAAAATCTTACCTACTTTCTTTATAAAAAAATGATACCAAGATTTGCACTTCTATGGATTTCTCGGAAAAATTTTCATGGTCATGAGAGCCACACCGTATTGCAGGAAAACTTACTACTGAAAAGCAAATAGAGACATCTAAAAAAGGAAGGTGAGTAAGAAGAGGATCTAGTCTATGATTTAATTGGAATCAATGGGAATTGTGCCATTTGCCTTTGGTAGCAGCAGAATCAAAACTGAAACACCGGCTGTAGTTTATTTTAGATTGCTGCCTGTCTGAGTTTAGATTTCAGATATCTCCACAGGGTTCCTTTTCTTTTAACTATCTACAATTTATGGCAGCAGTATATATTCTAAATATTTTCTTGTACCAGAGGATCAGCTGAGCCTGTAAGGTCTGTGGGTGAGACAAGCCCTTTCCCTTTTTTTCCGAGAGGAAGGTCTGCAAGGTGTGAGTCTAGAGGGGGTGGATATTGCTTCGCAGGAGAATGTGCCTTGGGACCAGGCCTCCAAAGCTGCATGAATGCAAAGGTGAGAGGTTCGAGCAAGTTGTGCTACTCAGCACTTCTCAGGTAGAGATATGGAGAGCAGAAGCCAGCTAAGTGGGCTGGAGACGCAGCAGCCTGCAGGGTGAAAGACTCAGCAGGTTGTTGGCTGAGGACTGAGCTCTAGGAGTGAGGAACCAGTGGGGAAGATGGGGTGGAAGAGCCTGATGTTGTCAAATCAATCCTTAATCTCTTGGAAAGTGCTGCATTGTTGTGAAACAGAGCACAGGGGGAAATATCCTCATGTAGGGAAGAAGGAAAAAATAAGGCCTGAAGTAATAGAAAGAGGCTTGCAGAAGGCAACAGGGAAATGGTATCCATCTTGGATAGATGTAACAGTCTGTGTAACATTATCACTTAGATTTGAGTAGCAGTACTCTGCTTGCTGGTAAATGCATATGATTATCTTTGGGTCATGAATGAAAAATAGTAGTCACTTAGTCTTTGAGAACAAAGTAGTTGCTGAGAAGTCAGCACCTTCTGCAGCCCCCACCTGCTCTTTAATACTGGTTAGTGGGAAGGGACAGGCAGAGATCTCTGCAGGAGGTTTAGACAATCAGACAGACAGGGAGAAACTAGTGGTGAGCACTTGAGACACCAGGTGACCTGAAGAATAGATAACTTTGCTGCTGGAGGGAGAAGAAAACTTTTAGAAAACAAAATCCAAGAAAAAAAATTGTGAATGCTGGGTAGCGGGAAATATCTAAGGGGCCAGGGCACAAAAGTAGCGTCCTTGTGGAGGCATATATGGAAACTATGAACACACGTTGAGCTTTTTAACAGCCTAGTCAGGAATCACTAAAAAAAAAATCACTAAAAAAAAGAGGTGAGGTGCATGTTAGAGAAAAAGTTGTGGTTTGCAGAACTTCAAAGTTTCCTGGAGCATTCCTGCTGTGGGTCATTTTGCCTGATGGGTTTGCTGAGGCAGAGCATCATGGCTGCATTTTCTCCCTATTGCTTTTTATCTGGTCAGAGGAGAGAAGTACCGGACATGAAATAGGCACTCAGCTCTGTTCCAGTCCTCTCAATGGCTAGGATCAAGCCATTGATCAAGACTTCATATTTCAAAGGAATAACAAAAATCCTCACACTCTTTCCCTTATGCACTGTCTCCCACAGATGAGTATTACTGAAGGTGCACAGAACTGATGCTATCTGACATTATAATAGAAACCAACTGATAGGCAATTGTCTCTGCTAGAGCAACCAGAGCTGAAGAGGTAATATAACCTCCTACAGGCAAGGACAAATGATGACTGAGATGTTTCTATCCCAATAAATTGTACAACACATGCTCTGTTATCCTTGGGTCTGATCCTGCATTTCTTGAATATTCTAATGTGCAAATAATGTTGAGGGGAGTTTTGGGCATGTGGGGAACGCAGCTAAGGTTCAACATGTAAACGGTGTTAGCAAATTATTGCATGAAGCACAAAGGCCACCTGGACTTGTGTCTGCAAAGGTTCCAGTGGCAGTAACCAAATGAGGGTTTGTTCAGTTGCTCTGAGTAGGAAGGAAGCAAAGCGTTGCTAAAAGAAACAGTAGAATTTGTGGAGCTGAATGTTAATAAGACCATTCAAAACTAAAATAAAAGTAGCCTATCTCTGTCAGTTAATTTGAATAATATCATACTGAAGTTAAAAAAACCCTCAAAACCCCAAACAAACCAAAGCAAAACACATTGTATCAGTTTTTCATTTGTTAATATTATTTGAGTGTTAAGTGGTTTCTGTATCTCTCTGAGCCACAAATAGATGGGATCCATCCCCCCGTTATTTGTACTAGGTTCTCCTTCCCCATTTCAATTGATTGCATCATGTTGAAAATGCTTTGGGCGAATGAATGCATTCAGATACTCTACTGAAACCTCTAAAGAGCAAGAACAATTAGCAGTATAGGGGACCAGACTGTTTACATTATCTGTTGTTCAGTTTAAAAATTCCGTTTCTCTTTAACAGGTTTTCTCTGCATGGTTTCATGAAGCACTTTTGGAGGAAGGTCGCACAGGAGGGAAGAGGGTTCAGGAGCAAGGGAGATCTCCACAAAGTGAAATTTATCTATTCACTGTGAACCCAGAGCCTGACAATTGATTATGGCAAATGTATCAGCCCAGAGGTAAACACAAAGGAATTTATTAATGTGGATGGCATGATTGGCATGAAATAGAAATAGTACGTAGCATTTATGAAGTATTATTATTCTGATTCAATTAAACAATTTTAATATAATGGTTCAAACAGACAACATCCTTTTTAAAGGTAGGGAACTGAGGCTTATCGAGGCTTAATGACACACACAGGGTCACACCACAAGTTTGAGGGATGAGCAGCTGAATTAGAAGACCTGACTTCCATTATAATTCTCTACATTAGATGACAATCCACAACAGAAAGACAGATGGAGAATGAAAGGAAACGTGCATAAGTGTTTGAAATAAATACATGCAGTGGGCAAGAATGAAACTGGTAATTGAAACCTTTGCTCACTTTTAAAGAGAATTAAATGTATTTGCTTGCAGTGCATTTGGAATAACAGGCTACTGAAAGGGATGATGGGGCCTGTGAGAGAGAAAGTGAAAGCATTTACTGAGGATAAGAGGACAGATGGCAGAAATTTCCCAAGGGAGAAAAGAGAATTACTAGAGAAGATCAGGATCAGACCTGCACAGGTGATCATGAAATCGAAATGCCTGAAAACTCAATTTCTCAAGGTCAATATAACCTATGCCTAGGTAACCAGCTTCTCTGAATTCTGAGGCAAATGGGACAAAATGAGAAAACTGGGAGGTGCTGGAGGATTGGTAGGAGTGTAATGACCTAGAGAGAATCAAAGTACATCAGAGTATTGTCAGCTGGGTGGTTTCTATTTTATGCGTGTTTCTGCACCACAGTCATCGCTGGAGTATCTGAGCACCTTCAGTAACGTCAGCCACATGGTCTTAGCTCTCTAAGCCTCTCCTCCTGGGAGAAGTGTGTCTTGGAGGGCCTCGTTTCAGGAGCATTTTTTTGTTATTATTAGTGTGTGTATTGTAGAATATTTGTTGCAACAGGATGGGCTGAGAAATTTGTCTTGTACCTGAACTGGAAGGTTGTAGGTTAGGGAGGAGACTGCATTTCACAGTATCAGTTGCTCCTGGACAAGGTCTGGTTGGACTGGAAATTGCGGGAGATTTAGCAAACTAAGGACAGGAGTTCCTCCTCCCTTGCCATAGCTGTTGACCTTTTCTCCAGCTGATTTGCGCCTGCTTTCTCTCCACTTTAGGGATAAAGACCCTTTTCAGACACGACCATCAGACTCCAGCTGTACAGAGGAATGCAGTTCTGTTCCAGTCCCAGTCTAACAACCAGATTTTGTGAGATGTCTTGTTCTTAATGCCGTGGGAGCTAAATGCCTAAACATCTTTAAAATCTGTGTTGACTTTATTCCAATTTTGTCCATCTAGCAATTGCACAAGTGTACACAGTGCCCCTGTGCTTTTGCATCATTTAGGTAAATACTGTAGTATGAAAAGAGACAATAGCCATGGGGAGGGTGCTGGAAAAGCTGAAGAGGAATATAGTGAGACAGCTTAAATACTGTGATCTGATTATTCATAGTCAGCATGATTGTGTGAGAAATACTATGTCTACCAAAGAGAATCTGTCTGGTTTTGACTTCTCTGAGGAAGTGCAAAGAATTCCAGTGGATTGACATTGTGATTAGAATTTAACTTACGGACCTTATGGAACAACTGGATGTTATCAATGTAACAGAGGGTGATCAAGCTTATTCAGTGCTCAGGAGCAGGTTCCTAGTTTTAGGGAGCCTCTTCCAGACCAGCATCCGGAGTGTTATGATCAGAACTGATCCTTTCTCTCTCTTCTTAGTGGATGTCACAGAGACTTGCCAAGGGAGGCGTCAGCTCTAGGAGATGCTCGAAAAGTGCTTCATTTCCCATGTTTTTGGTAATGGCTGTTCCTCTTACACCAAATCCTTTTGTCTGGTCACAACTGAACCGATGATAGGCTTGACAGTCATCTTGCTGGATCCTGGTTGGACTGCTCTGGTAGAATTAATGTCCAAAGTAAGAACAATTTTTGGACAACTAAGAAAAGGCCAGAGAATATTTTGAGCGGGAACTAACAAGTTACTACCGCTGACCACTGAATTGTGTCAGAGACACATAGGCACTCCTGGATTTCATGTAGCCTCACTTTTTTCTCTCAGAATTTGTATTTTTCTTTAACAAAGAGCATTTTTTCTGACATTAAGAAACCACTTGGAATGTCTGTTGTCCTTTACTCTTCTGTTATTACTAAGCCTAACTTATAAATATTGGGGTGTAATATAGAGCATGTTACCCTCATCTAAAAGGTGCAAGTACTGATGCAAAAAGTCACTTGCCCTGCAAGTATGCCTGGTGTTGCCCGCAATTAATATCCCTTTGAGCGAAATAGATGGAGAAGAGGTCATGCGTGGCTGCTGTTGATTGAAGCTGTGTTAGTGCCCAGTACAGTAAAGATATTGTTCAGTACTTATCTTCCTTGTGAAAATATTACTATTGTAATAGTACTAACATATCTACGTGTGTCAATTGTCTCTCGTGCAAGCACCAGCTGGGGAAGTTCATTCTGCCCCATCACATATGTAAGTTGTGCCTCTTACCTTTGTTGCAAATCATCCTCCTGTATTTTGCATGAGTGTCAGCTGTCCCTGTGATCACACTCCTGACACTTCTAACTTGATCTGTCTGCATTTCATTAAGATAACTCACCAGGCAGTGCTTCTGGATGAAGCTTTGCCCAAAGGCACTCCATGCTCCAGGTTAGGTGGGGACCTTAGGCCCAGCTGTGAACCATCAGGTTCACAAGCCTAGGAATAGCCCTTTGCAAGTTTTGCCATGCACTTGAGAAGCTCAGCTCCTTCCTGCCTCTGAGTTGCTCACAGCACTTAGCGGTTTAGTGCCGCCGTTCACACGGGCCTTCCCCGTCCCCTTCCCAGCAGTGCTGGCGAGGAGAGTTTGTGCTCACACAGTGTCTAAGTCCAGATGAGAGGTGTAGCTCGCCTGAGTAGGATGCAGGTGGTGGGAGTGGGAGTGTGCAATCGCTCGCAGTTGCGCTGGGTGACAGCTAACCAAGACGGCTTCCTCCTCCCACGCGCAGGGCCCAGCTTAGAAGTGCTGTGAACGCAGTGCCACTTGGATCGCTTTTCTGTTCTCGCTTGCTGTAAAGATGTGTGGCAGGCTCTCGGTCAGAGCGGGTGGGATGAGGTCACACCCTCTGTACCATGTCAGAATGGGAGTGACAAGCATCTCCCATCTCAGTGCATGCGGAGTCAGCTTCCAGAGGGGTTTGGTGGCACTGGCAGTTCTTGGTGTACTGTCATCCTCTGAGGAGCAAGTTCCCTTTGTTCAGACTTATTTCTTATGCTGAATACTGACCAAAGTTACGTGTTGGTCTACACCAGCAGCAAATTTGTCCCTGGGGTTTTCATCCTTCAGTTGTTTAAACCATACTCTTATGAATGATCAGTGTGAAGTGGGCTATGAAGGAGAAAATTAATTCTATCTCAGTTCAATGTTAGGTATTCTGTATGCTTTAAACTGGCTGTATATAAAATGGTCAACCTCTTTCTCCTCCCACGGCAGGACTTTAGTTTCTCCTTGATTAGATATGGTATCTGGCTTAATGTGTGCTGAGGCTGGTTGAGTAGACCTGGTTATTGTATTTACTTATGCAGTAATTGAGATTGATACCCACTGAAATCTCAGCAAGAGTTGAATGAAATTTAATTCCATTGCAGTCAAAGGTGCTGCTTTGTAGGGTGCCCGGCACACTGGTCCATCACTGGGACTCCTCAGTGCACTGGTAATAAAAATAATAAGTAATAAAGCTACAGTTGATAACAGTTTAGTGAAGGAGTGTTGTTTGAATTGGGGTTTACAAGAACAGATCCTCACCACATCTCTTGCCTACCTGTTCAAGGAGATCTTAAAGATCTTTGTTTTCTTTTCCTCTTAAGTCTATGTTCTTTTTATACCTGTCATTCTGTGTACATTGTGTATTATAAGCATCAAGTATGCACCTCTTTCTGAGCTGCAAACTTCTACTATGCATAGAGTACCAGTATGGATAATAAATAGGAACTAAATTTACATTCTTTTTCTTTTTTTTTTTTTTTTTTTTGGGAAGCAATTTACATGTTATGCTTCTGGATCCTAAAGCAAAACGAAATGTGCTTGACGCTAAAATTGGCTTTGTGGCTCCAGTTTTCTCAGCTCTGCACCACCTGCCTCTAATCAAACTGTCCAATTACAGGAAACAATTGTTTTCTTCCTTTCTGTTAAGTGCAGAAATTAATCCACTAAAGGACTTTTTACCAAATGTTGCTTTTAACAAAACCACTTTCACAATTTGTTTGAAAAAATGTGCTGATGTTTATGTCCGGGATGCATGTTAGAATTCAAACATATGGTCACCAAGATCCACACAAGGTCATTCACAAAATAGTAATATTTGTCTTAACTGCTTGTAGGGTTTGGAAATCTCCATTGTATTGGGAGCAACTCAGTGGACATTAATAGAGTTTCACTATTGTTGTGGTAAGCTGAGAATCAGGCCCTGACCTATAATTATCACGTACATGAAGAACACTGATAATACAGAAGGGAAATTGGTCTCCCTAGATATGCTTCCTTAATGTGAGACAATGACTTCAGGCTGTTTCTGAGCTGCAAATCTCCCAGGTGAAGTCTTTCTGGAGTAGAATAAAAAGCACAGTAAGAGGATCCAGCTTTGGTTAACAATGCTTTCCTTGTGAAACTAGATCTCAAACCAAATTATAGCCTTAACACACTCAGTCAGTCCTACAGAAATACATGAGATCACATGGAGAAAGCGAATATACAGCTCGTCCTCTCTAATTTTAACAATGATGTTTACGTGTCGTCACCTAACAACTGCTTTTTATTTGCAAATAAACAGATTGATAAGGAAAATATTAACACTATCCTCTATAATTTAGAAGCTTATCAATTATACTAAAGGTATTCGATTGCCTCACAAACTTTGTATGAAATAAAATAGACTAAATAAGAGTGTAATGATCCTAGTTAAGAGGCCTGTATAAAAAGAGATTTAAAACACTGTAAAATTTCCTTGAGAAGCATAAGAGAGTTATTAGAAACTACTGAGTATAGGAAACATGAGGAGCTACTATTCACTGTATCATAACATGAGAAGGTGGGGGGTATTCTATGAAATTGACAGTTGATAAATGCAAAACAGATAAAGGAATAACTTGTAGGCATTAACTAGTAAGCCATCAGCATGTGGAATTAATTTCCATAGGAAATCTATATTAAACTGCAGCTCAATTGGCAGCACTGCTACAGCCATGTTGAGAGGGGTGATGTACTAAAAACTACTTTTTGTTTCCAAAATGTGTTTAATATGTGTCTGCGTACTCACATACAACTTGCAGCTATGCTAACTGGATCAATAGACTGTGATTTCCTCTGTTAGTTGAATCAATGAGGAGGTGTTTGGTATACGCTAGAAAAAGCTTTGGAAATTGGATAGAATGCACTATGTGAGAATTTGTCTTTGTCCTCATAACTGTACTTGTCTATGCCTTTTTTTTTCCTCCCACATTTTCCAATTTTTCTGCCTTTTAAATCAAGATCAAGAAGGGAACAATGCTGGAGATTTCTATGTTGGCTGGCTCGTACTGTTTAGCAACTTTTTGTTTGTGTGTTGAAGTGGGGGTTGGGGAATATATCACTTTATTCCTGTTATTTCCAAGATTGCTTTAGTCACACTTGAACGGTTAATCTTGCTGCATTTATATGGATAGTGCAGTGGTATATAAGATAAGAATAAAAATTCAGTAACTATAGAACAAATCTCCATTGCTTTTAGAAGAGAATAAAAGAGAAGAGTAACCTAACACAAAGCAAATGTTGCTTGCAGTGCAGCAAAACCCAGGCAAAATCTGAAATGCTCCATAAAAAGGGAGCCAACATGTTTACCGATTGTTATTCCTATGGCATGGGTGATTGTTTCATTTTCTTGTGTAACCTGTTATTTATTACAGTGCCCATCAACATAGTAACATTCATTCTTCATGTGATGTGTGCAAATATATTTTATATATGTTAGCCAAACAGCATGAACAAATACAGCCTGCCTTCTCCGGAGCTCTTAGCTCCAGAGACCTGAGAAGCCAAGCTAATATCCTGAATGACAAGTGCTCAGGTCTAGTGGAAAGTAGGCATGAAGAGATGAAATTCCCAGCACTTTTGACATTGCAGCTTGTGCCTGTGTCTATTTCTAGAAGGAGATATAAGGTTTGGTCCTAAACCTTCTATAATGCAGAGAAGAGGATTTGGAGAGCAAAGGAGGTTCAGAGCAGTGGAGAGTGTTGCCTAAAGGTTCTTCATATGGGTGAAAAGGAACATAGGTATGTATGTTCCATATGTTCCATATATAGAGATAGGTCTGTATGTAGTTTTTAGAGTTATAAGATGCTGGAGTGGTGGATATGAAGGTACTGGGGTGAGAGTAAGGTTAGTGGGTTGCAATGCAAGGATAAGGGATATGGGTATAGAAGATGTCCTGGCATAGACACTGGAAATGCTGGGAATCGGTAGAAAATATCATGCAGGGGTAATTCTGTCATTATAACACCTTGTCTCTTGTTAGAAATTGACCTTGTTTTCCCTACTGAAGCAGGGAAGGGTTGTCCTCTGATTTCCAAGTTTCCTTTCATATATTCTGCTTGAATGATCATCCACTGTTGGTGTCTTGCTTTCCAGTTTGAAACATGATCATCCGGCCAGGTGTGTGCATAGGCACATCTGCATGCACTGAAGGTTACTGCCAGCCTGGCCCTGCCTCCAGTGACCTGATGATCTTTGTGTGGTTAAGTGCGTGGTCAGGATCAGGGAATGAAAAAGAAATTGTATGCTAAAAGAAAGAAAGAAGGATAAAAGCAGGGATTCTGCAGGTCCCATAGTGACACTTCCCACCTGGAAACACGTGCTGCAAATCCTGCGTGCCCGATGGCGGTGCAGCCTTGCCCTGCTGCATGGTGGGCAGTGGGCAGTAGGCAATGTGAGAGCTGAGACAGAGAGCACCGACAGCCTCAGCCTGCAGTGAGGACACCCCGAGAGTGAAGGGAGTCTCTGCACATCAGAAAAAGCTTTTCTCTAGAATTTCTGCTATTTCCAGTTGTTTCATGTCCTGGTGGATAAACCTTCCAGTGTGCTACCCTGGAAGGATCTAAATTACACAGGTCAACCTATGTGGGAGAAATATACTCATTATTATAGCTTCACACCCTTCATCTCATTCTGGGATTATCCCTGGGCAATGAAATTTTTGCATGGAAGAGAGAGGCACGCATGAATGGCCCAGATTCCATCTTTGCTTCCTGCCCTTCACGCCCCATCTTACTGCATTTTTCCCACATCTGTCACTAACCAGAATTGTGTTTTGGTGTGGGGCTTGCAACTCATTTAGCCCTATAGGAATAAAAGCCCTGAGTTTAAATATGCATGTTTAACTTTCCCTTTCAGAGAAAAACGGTGAAAAAAAGGACTTTTAACGTATGTGTGTCACATTACTTAGTTATGTAGGAATGGCCAGTATCCCGCAAGAACTGACCCAGGGTCCAGCAAGTCCAACAGCCAGCAGGTGCCCCCAGATGGCTTCAGAAGAAGATGCAAGAAACATGACCTTCCATGTGGTGCAGAACATGGGCTGAAGTATCACTGTGTTAGCAGAGATTGGCCATGTGAATTTAATCAGGTAATTGCCACGCTACCACTGCCAATGACACAACCTTGGAAGAGGCTGTCATAGAAACCGATGACCCTCCTTTTGAACTAAAAGCAAGAACTATTGGTCAGCCATCCCTGTGGCAATTCCCTTGCGGGTCAGAACGGTATTTGGTTTTGTATGTAACTGTATTGGTCAAAACTGTAATGAGCAAATTTAGCCTTTTTATTCTGGTCACAGTGCAAGTAGTTTCTAGAAAGACATAGCCTGCAAGATTATGATACTGGTCACGTGGCTTTTTGAGTGGGTAGCTGAAGCATTTTAAGTAACCAAAAATAATAGTAGGGAACATACGATAGCTTTTTGTTATGATTTTTATTTCATAGGATGGTCTTTAGCTAGTTATTCATGCTGAAATTCATTACTTTCAGGACTCACAAATATATTTTATGACTATCTAACAGCTTGTCTGCATATTGGAACACAACCTCACAAATAGCAGCACAGAAGCATTCTCAAAATTAATTTAATTTAATTAGTATTCTACCAGCTCTGGAGCTTAACTACTGTGAATAGGTGTTGCACAGGCAGTATAGTTTAATGGTTCCTGGGGTATTTTAACTCAGGACTCCACAACCTAGTTTTTCAGCCCCTATGCTTGTGGAAAGAGGGTCACAAAATCTTTCAGTCTGTCCAGCTATAAAATGGTATGCATATATTTAGGTAGCTTAACTAAAATTGGTAGCATGCATTGAAATATTTGGATGAAAGCTGCTTTACAGTGTAAGCACAAAGCATTATTATTAGAAACATTATTACATTATCAGCAGTGTGGCTTACAATGAAAAACCTTGAACTTCTGGCTTTAGGAGCAGGGTTTTTTTTTTTTTTCTTTTAACGTAAGTATTCAAGAAATCTAAAATAGACAAAATAAGGACATAGATGTAAAACAAATAACAGTGATGTTAACTTTATTAAAAAGCTTCTTTGTGGTATCAGGCAGGAAGTGAAACTGCTTTCAAACTGCAAATATTTCTCAATCATTTCATGCACCAGCAATCTTTGTAATAGGTTTTTCTGTTGGTTTTTGCAAAATGTTCAGATGAGCAGATAAAAGTTCAGACACAAGGGGAAAGGCAGTCATTTTTCTTGGATTTCACTAGCCGTATATTTCCTTCCATGATTCAAAGTGACCTTAGAGTCCATCTCCAAGAACAGATGTGCACACTGAAAGTTTGAGCCCCAACTATTTTTATAGGGTCATTCCTTTTTACAAACCAGCAGTGCTATATGCTAGCAGCCAGCTAACCGGCTTTGGGTGTTGACTCATGCTTGGTGACAGAGTTCAATCAGAGATAGCTGAAGTAGAAATGGCTCCCAGCTATCTTCCCTACCCTCTGCTGGGGGTGCTGCCCTGCCACAGGGCTGGCTGAACGTGAATGTGTGCCTGCACCCTGGCCCAGGGGAGTCTATTGCCTGCTGCACTCATGTGAGCTCCTGCTGATTTCAGGCTGTAAACCCTGCTAACTCAAGAGGGGATACTTGTTCTGCTAAACTGTCCCTGGGATGGTAGCTTCCAACAGAGGGACAGAGGCGACAGCTGGCAACAGTAAAGGCTTCATCCATCCCAGTTAATTCTGCCAGCGAATGTGAATCAACACTTTTAGGTTTTGTGCTACTTGGAGCTACTTTTCTGGCTCTAAGTATCATGTTATGTTGATTCCAGAGGGTCAAGTACAAAAGTATTGAGCACTTAGAGATACTAAATACCCTTACTCGGTGAATTAATGGGGCTTGAGAGCACTTGGCAATGGGACTGCTCAAAAAAACTTCCATTAAAACTGTTGTTTGACAGAAAAATAGGTTTTTTCATTAAAAATGGAAAGCTAGAAAACTGAAATTTCAGCTAGCATATTCACTGCTGCACCTGGGTCATACTAGGAAGGCACAAGGACTTAGTGTTAATTAGATATCTCTTGACTCAGTAATTCTTGCTAAAAATGCTGTGTGTGGGGCATCTAGAAGAGCAGCAGGTGTTGTGGTAGATTTTACTTGTCTAATCTTGTAGTTTCTAGACACCACACCACCCCAGTCTCTGCATTTATTGAACCAGCAAAGGTTTATTCTTGGTGTACAAAAATGGAAATAAAAAGGTAGAAAAAGCACATGCAATTCAAAATTTCCAAGGTAATTCCATTTCACAGTGTTCAAAAGTGATCTAGTTTGAACATTTATTGGGCTACATTTCAGTCAAATGTTTGTCTAAATTTTGACAAATTGAACTCTTGGTAAATTGAGAGAAAATTAAGTTTTTTAAAACCTTTGCAGACCTTTTCTGAGTATAAAAACACCTCAATTTTTGTAAGAAAATATATGTTAACAGTGTTTACCAGGTCTAGACACTGGCCTGGGATGTGGGAGACCCTGATTCAGTTCTCTGTTCATTGTATGATTTTCAACATATCACTTAGTTTTCTGGTGCCTCACCTCAGCATCTGTAAAACAGGGGTGTTGCGTTTACCTTGCAGAGGTGTTGCGGAGATCAGTACATTGAAGACTGTGATGTGCTCTACCGTGGTTGTACAGGACATGCAAAGTCTGAAGGCTGTACATTTGTTGTTCCCTGAATTACTATTCTTGACATCTTGCTTTGCCAAACAGGGAAAATCACAAAGTTCTCTAAAATCACAGCAATCTGCTGTTCCTGCTCTGTTTGCGTGCTCCAAAGCCTGTAAAGTTTTATTAGAATCTTTGCAGTGACTTCATATACTTTGTGTTGGACTTTAGTGACCCCAGGACCATATGGACCAATGTATTTATTGTTGTGTGCTGAACGTCCTCACATTTCAGAGGCTGATCTCAAGACTGCTGAGAGCTTGTCAAAGTCTACATTTCATTAGATACTATGCGCTTGTTTGATATGCACAAATTTCACAAGCATGACGCTAACAGGAACGAAAGCGTTTCGTACCTAAAAAGGATTGCTGCATTTGCTCCCCTTGCTCCTCAAAACTTTTAGATGGCTAACGATAGTAAGGTAAAGCCGACTGATATCATGCTGTGTTACAGGAGGGCAAACTCATTTGTAGGATGAGGCAACTAAAAGGAGGGGATGGAGTCTCTCCAACCCTTGCAGGGAGTCGGTGGCTGCAGGCTGTACTCTGGATATTCCAGGAACCTTGATTCATTATCTGTTTGCACAGCATTTGTGGATGCTGTAGAAATGTTTATAAACAAGTGTCAGATAACAGAAGAAGTACTTGATGAGCTCTCTAGTCACACAGTCTGCAGATCGAGAGGCATGGATGGTGATGAGAAGCTGAATGATTTCTAACACAATTTAGAGGAAACGGAAGGGGATGGTGTGTTTTGCACCTGAAAGAGTTCCTCTGCTCCAATACGTTCAGTTCTTAAGTCTGTGTTTGGTGGAGCAGGTTGGAAGTGTTAAGATCATAGGATCATTCAGGTTAGAAGGGACCTTAGAAGGTTTCTTGTCAAACCTTCTACTCAAAGGGGGGTCAGCTAAAAGATCAGAGAGGTTGCTCAGGGCTTTGTCCAGTCAGGTATTGAAAAGCCCCAAGAATGGAGATTACACAACCTCTTTGGGCAACCTGTTCCCATTCTTGATTTCTACTGCTTTCATTGCAAAAAAATCTTTTTCCTCAGATCCAGTCTGAACCCCTCTTCTTACAACTTGTGCTTGTTGTCGCTCATCCTCCCAAGATGTACCACTGTGAAGAACCTGCCTCCATCTCCTTGCTAACCTCCTCGTAAGCACTGGGGGGCTGCTGTTAGTCCCCCCAAAGGCATCTCTTCTCCAGGCTGAACAAGCCCACCTCCCTCAGCCTCTTCTCATTGGGCAAGTGCTCCAGCCCCGGTGGCCTTCTGCTGAACTCACTCTGGTTTGTTGATATGCTGCTTCTCTGTCATACAGATTTAGAGGAAGAAACCTAATTCCTTCAAAATCAAAAATTTCCATGGGAAATTTCAGTTTTCCCCAGTTTCCAGTTCAAATGTGGTCCATGCAGTCAGCCGATGGGCTGCAGACCTTCTGGCCTCACTGGCTCTGCAGCGTTACAGCCGTGGTTGGGGCAGATTGTCAGCTGGCGTTGCCGAGGGTCTCACTCAGTTCCAGGACTGCTGAAACATTACTCTGGAGTTTCCTAAATGAAGTACTGTGTAATTTCAGGGAGGAGAATTTCCAAAACTGCAACATTTTCTTCTCCAAATTGTCTTCTCCTTCAGTTCCCCTTTTTCCTCCCCCTGCCGAAGTAATTTTCCTCAGAACTGACTTTGCATAAGGCACAGGCTGAACCTACAAATCCTTTTATTTTAATTTACCTAGAGGATTGTGAGAAATGGGCAGGAGACCCTGTCATTAGTAAGGTGTTTGTTTAACAGAACAAAACTATTTCCCTCTTTACTGTAGACTTCAGATTCTGAACAATTATTAACTTGTAGCCTCCCCTCTTCCTTCCTTCCTTTTCTCTTTATAGTTGGACCTAAGGTTTTGCATTTCTCTCTTATCTGCTGCTTTCAACATGTTAATAGTGAATTTTTGTGGGATTGCGGAGGCAGAAAGCAGAGGCTGTTCCAGAGGGGATGTTAAAGTAACAGTAATATACTTAATTGTTTTTTATTAATAATTGTTCCATTATAGATATAATCCTAATTTTTCCCATGCAGGCAAACTCAGAGTATCCTAGGCAAGCTAGAGAAGGGGCTGTGTTGCTAGTCCTGGTGCATCGTCTAAATTGACCTCCTTTCCTTCTGTCACCCTCCCTGCTCTATCACTAGGCCAACAGCCATGTGGACTTGGGAGTGACTCTGAAGTAGGTGATGTCATCAGAAAAGCCATACATTTCTGGCTGGTATGGCTTTGTGTTAAGAAAATGAGGCAAAAGGGCCAGTAAATTTCATTCATCCACAGAAGGTGCCTCACAGCGTGAGGTTGAGCCGGTGGACTTCCGTGCCATGGGATGTTGTAAATGTGAATGCCGTGCTGGATTGAAAAGGGCCTAGAAAATGTTATGAACAGTTGTAAGTTGAAGTAATAAGACAGGCTTAATTAAATCTCATATTTCAGGACATTGGCTAGTCTCTGTAGGGATCAGGAAGGACTTTCCCTTATCCATATACAGTATTTCATAATTGGCCAGGTGCATTATGGGGTTATTTTCTTTCTCTAAATCTGTGGTAGTGATTAAATACCTCTGCTAGGAGTGGGATGCTGGACATGAGTGGTTGGCCTGATGTGGCGTGGCAGATTTGGTCTTCCTTTAGGTTGTCGGTTGCTTTGCCATGTGATTTTTTTTGTGATTCTTGCAATACTTGATGTTTTTCTAGCTCCTGGATGAAGGTAATGGCATTGAGAATCCCGGCTCTCACCACGATACTAATTTTTTAGCCCTCCTATCAGTGCAGTAAGGTTTGGAAATGTGACCAAAACCTCTGAAATAGAAGAAAACCCAGGTCATATTTTACTGCATTGTATATTGCATTGGTTGCTAATACTATCTTTGCATGTTCCAACTCAGAGCAACTACGTAATCCATAACCTCGTCTTGTAATGGAAACAAATTAATCAAGTGGGATAATGCTCCTGACCTTTGAAGTGCTCTGAGAGGTGGATAAGAAGGTGTTTTTATGCCTGCAGGTTCTTCATGGCTGCAGTAGTTGTGACTGCAAAACTATTTCTACCCAAACATTCAGTATTCACGTAGCTGGAAGCCTGGAAAGCCTTCGTCTTTTGGGATGGTTGAGAGGAGAATCTAAGCCCAAAGCTAGACGTTTGTGTATGCCTGCTTAACTCCTACCTGGTATATGACCCAGCTTCCTGGAGACTTATGTTGCTGCACGTCCCACATTCTTGAAGTCCTAACGTGGCCATGCAAAGGGGACAGGCGTGTGAAACAGTGGCTCACTCGATGCAGGGCAGATGTGAGGTGTTGGGTCTTGGCCAGGATGTGCCTGCAGATGTATTCTGTTTTTCTGGTGGGAAATGCTGGGGGCACCAGCTGAGAGCTTATCTACCACTGAGTATAAAACACTTCTAGCAGACATGCCATGTGTTTCTGACTGCTGTGTACAGATACACAAAGTTTTAGAGTTTTGTACCAGGGGCAGCCACCAGTTATATCCATCAGCCAGCTGCTCGTGGTACTGCAGAATGGGAAAGGTCATTTTACTGGGGCAGGAGAGTGTGGAAGAGGGTCAGAGGAAACTTGACCAGCCTGTTGTATCTTACCTGGTTGCATGAGGCACATTAAAAGCAATCCAATTCCTGTGCTGTATTTCTACAGAAAGGCCAAGATTGCTTTAATTAAAAGGACTTTTGTTAGAAGACCTCTCTCTCAAATCCTATGTAAAGGAGCATTTACAAATCATTAAGATTGCTACTAATTGTCACTGATCATTGTTCACAGTGAACTAGGAGCAAAAATCTGTATCATACTGGCCATTTCTAAAATAACGAAGGGCCAGTCCCTACCCTGAAGCGCTTACAGTTATTGCCTGGCATACGTATTGGGTGATGCAGGGAATATGAAAATGATCCCCAATTAGTTTAGTGTGGAAGCTTCTGATAATGTTTTGATAATATGCAAAAATTTAGCTTTCTTCTCAATAATTAACGCTTGTGAGAGGTTTAATATGTATTTATTGAGTATGTTGCGATACTGGCACGTGAGCAGAATAATAAGGGGTTGTGTATGCATGAAAGGGTTTTCACCTGCGTGTTGACTTTTAATTCTTTCTTTTAATGCTGAACAATAAGGTTTATTTTAAATTAGAACAAGAGGATGGGTTATTCCTCCAGAGTGATGGTGGTAAAAAATTTAATTTGTGGTGTATTAATTTCCTCTTAACTGTTTTTTAAGACAATGACATGGTGAAACATTTAGGTTGTATGCAGAAATCAAAACTACTCACTTAGTATCTGCGGATCTTTGTACAGTAAATTTGTAGCGTATGAAAAAATTCTTCGCAGAATTTGCAGAAGGTTGTCTGGTGCACATATGCATCTGTGTATTAGTGAAGTTATTTGCTTTTAGGTGAAAGTAAGTGAAGAAAAAATACTAATGACACCCAGAGCCAGTGCAAAATGATTTCAGTGCCTTGAACAGGGCACCTAGATGTGAATCATCGTATTTTCACTGTCAGAAAAACCTGAGTGGTTTTTCCTCAGGGTAACAAAGGTACATGTCAACTGTCTGAATATGAAAGCTCATTGAAGGCAACACACATTAGTTTTACCATGAGGTAAACTCCCTCAGGTCAACCCCAGGCAGGGGTACAACACTCATCTTGGCAAGTCACCTCATGGTAAAACTTGTAGTGCCTCATCCTCACTATTTTTTTACCTCAAGGTAGCTGACCTGCGTGTTAGCTACCCTGAGGTAAAAATGCCACCTCTTTATCAGCAAGCACCAGCCCTGAGATGCATACGTGCAGGCCAACACCGAGCTCCCTAGCTCTCCCCAGGTGTGACAGTCAGCCTGCACCTTTGCCCACCATCTCTTTCTGCCTCTCCAGCACTCTGCATGACACAGAGTAAGTTCAGCGTCCCTTGTGAATTCATTTCAACCTAATTCTTTCACCAAACCTGGCTCATAAAAAGTTCTCAGGCTGTTGGAGGGGCCCTTTTAACTAGTTTCGGAAAGATGTAATATTATTGGAAATCACTATGTGATGTGTATTCTGCAGCCCTGAATGTGCTGTAGGCACTGAGAGCTCCTTGCATCATCCGTTTCCCATTGTGGCTCTCTCCAGGCTTGTCTCCCACCTATTGCTTCTTCAGGCATTCCTGGTGGCTGCAGTTTTGCCCTCTTATGCTTGGGGTATCCTGATTTCCATCTCTACCAGGAAATAGGGGCTTTCTTATCTCTCATCTCCCTCTCATTTGCTGGAGGTCCCTTATTTGTTCCTGTGCTAGGAGCTGGGAATACGCTTTTCCTTCCCACCAGGCTTATCTCCCAGACAGAGCAAAAAGAAGTAAATTATTCAGTTGCCCACATTTTAGCTGTAATGGCGTGAGAAGCAGATGGTTAATAGCAACTGTTATTTTTCTTCTCAGTATATAAGCCATTGCAGGGGGAAATAGAGGTATTGGTTTGGCTGGGGAGAGGCAAGGGATTGCATGCATCCTGCACTTTTCTCTTTGGGTGAACGGGTTGTCATCAAAATCATATGGTCTGTGCTTTGATTTGTAGAACTTCTCCTGAACATTGGGCTTGCCTGGAGATGACATTCAAAAGTTCCCATATTACAGGCAGACAGATGAATGCCCTCGAGCTGAAAGTAAGACCTTGCTTGACTCAGAAAATTAATGTCATTTTTCTGGTGTTGTTATTGAAGGTAGTGTTATACTCCTGTGTATCTGAACATGACAGCAGTTACAGCATGGGTAAGTGCTTATAATCAGCTGTGATAGTGTTTATTTTAGAAGTTGAGTGAATCACTAGAAACCTGCTTGCTGAATGATTTTATCAGGGAAAACTGTTGCCTTACAGCTATGTAAACTTACAGACAACCAGAAAATGGTGTGGTACCAAGGCATCACAACACCTTAGATACATTCTGTGTTCTAGGTATGGAGAACATCCAATTCAACAGGTTTTATTTGAGAGTGCTCTTTGCTTGTCAACTACTCTTTTTCACTTCTGTCCTAATTTTCCTTCCCCTGGTGAGAAATTGTATTTTGCCATCTCCTCTTCCCCTACAACTCAAAATGTCTAGTATTCCAGTGTACCTCTGCCACCACTCTACGTTCCCGTTATTGAGTTATTCTTCAATATTGATCATTGTCTTCTCCTATCACAAAGCTTTAGCAGCAAAGGGCCAGAGTGTTCTGATCACGTCTGTTTGATGCCCTAGATGTGACTCTAAGCTCTGCTAAACCTGCCCAGGATCAAACTCTTGATTTGTTTGTGAGTTCAGACTTCTTATCCCAGGTCCTGTGAGTGATCTCTTCATGTGGGTGGCCTGTGTGCTAAAAGGTTGGGCCTTGCATTTTTCTAGTCAAGTCACATGTGGGCCTCTGGAATCTCAGAAATTTTCCACTTGACAGAAGAAGGGGACTTCAGAAGTACTGCTATAAGTACTTAGAAATATAGGCTGAGAAAATGTTTCAGCGTGCTGATACCCTACTCTCCTGCCCACTTTTGGAAAATTGTGGCATATTTCTTTGAAACTGCAGTTTGGCATACTAGTGGGTGTAGGCTGGTTTTGACCATGGGTTACTCGTCTGTCAGCAGAAATGGCACAAGGGCTTGGAAAGCTGCAAGATGCAACTTCAAACTTGCATCAGTTGCACCGGCATGCTTTGTCTTTGGTGAATTTGAACTGGCCCTTATGTCACGATGAGAGCTTCCTGAGCTTCAGGGTGCTGCGAAGGGAGCTCTGCCCCTTAGAAATCAGTATGTTAAAGGTTCAGCAGATGTATTGAATGAATAACTTTTGGATTCCTGGGTTTAAGATGCAAGTCACTGTGTTTGACATAAGTACAGGCTTATATTATTAGAGAATGGCCTCAGCAGAGGCAAAATACTTTACAGGTGAGAGAAGTGGTCAGTTTCCTTTACCTTTAAGGAGAACATTTTCAGTTTTTTCACAAGTAGATATGAGTTGACAGTTCTTGAACACAAACGACTTAGTGAAGGCTTCTGTAAGCAATATGGTAGGTCATTAAAGGTCCACAGAGGAGGCAGTAAGTGGTGACAAGTATCTGCAGGTGAAAGCCAAGTAGATAAATATAAGGTACTTTGGCACCTGTTTTCTTATCTAAGCTTTTAAGATTGTCATTAACAGTTTCCTGTTTATCCTTCAGTTGAAATCTCTGCTCACCTTGAAGAAGCCGATTGTTCGGTGGGAAGGCTCATTAGGAACTGCATCTTGCTCCATCTCAGCAATTGGGCAGTCAGCCCTGAGGTTTTATTCCCAGTTCTGGACTGAATGGCTGCTTTACATAACAAAATGTTGCTGAAGCCTGGTATCTTTGGCCATCAAACTGACTTGCTTTAAAGCTAAAGATTGTGTGGTTTTCTTCTTTTTTTTTTTTTTTATTTTTTTCTTCTGTTTCTTTTTTTGGGCCCATTTTAAGATTAAAACCAAGAGCTATCTCAGGGGGTTTATGGTTAGCTCACGCTATACAAAATTACACACAGTAGGAAATCTGGGGACTTCTCTCTCTTGCTTCAGTGACTCTAGCAGCTTGCCCAGCAATCCTACAGTGACATGTTGTAAGGGTCATGGGTTTGGAGCAGAGCCAGCAGTAGTGTTAGCAAGCAGAATTCCTTATGACTCCACCATATTTTTTTTCTTTCTTTTTTTCCTTCTTTTTTTTTTTGCTATTGGCCCAGCACAGGCAGCAAAAGTAACGTGTCTGAACTCATTTCCTTGTCTGTTCTGTTGGTTACCCACTTTCTTCTCCCCCAGTTCAGGGAAAGTGGGGAAGAAAGGTTTGCCTGTGCCCAGCAGCACTGCAGGTGTCTGTCCCTCTGAAAGAGTCCCAGCGGTGTGGGCGTGCTGGAAAGAAAAATCCCCAGTGACTTCACCCAGCTTGGCTTGTGGTGGTTACTCACAATGAGGTCATATTTTTTCTATTTTTTTCTTTTTTTTTTAGCTCTGCATGTTTAATGCTACATCTGGGTTTTTGCATATGAGTGAAACTGCAGCTCTGGGACTGATTCAGGGAGTTTTCTCTGCAGAGTAGTTTTGGTGAGTAAACACAGATAAGAGGAAGCTGGGTTAATCCAATAACTCCTCCCTCAAGGGCAGGTGCAGCAATGTGGCTCAAGGTACAGAACAGAGGAAATGCCTTGTTGACACAGGTGATCAGAGCAAAGTGGCCAAAATTGATATAATGATATTAGTTTGCAATGCAAAGCCCTGCTTTCTCAAGGCTGCTATTCTCAGCCTTCTATAGCACATCTCTGTTCTTTCACCTCTGCTTGGTCAGGCATCCTGTTGTGGGTAAGTTCCCAGCTCCTCTTCATGATCTCCCAGTAGCTGTGTTGCTGCAGTGCAGCTTGGACTGTGCTGTGTTAACCTATGAGGATTATTAAAATAAACTCTGAGTCATATTTGAGCTGTACGTGGGATAAGATGGTTATCAAGGTTTATTTTTTCTTATAATTAGGTCTCTTAACCATTGCCTCATTAGATATCTTCTGTGACTGTTAGAAAAGTCCTCAGGGGGCTAGCGGTTGTTTGTTTTCAAGAGAAGTTCACATGATAAATAGCATACAGAAACTTGCCATTCTGTGAAGGATTTTTTATTAATGACAATTAACCAGGCATTTTTCTTAAATCCTTGGTTCTTGTCCTGAATTCTCTCCAGCCTTTCCACTGCTATTACAGCTCTGGTATTCTATAGCAAGTAAGAACATAACATTACAACTGTCTATTCACATGTGGGAGATGGGGGAACTGCATTAAGAGCCCATCAGATAGGAGGGTAAGAGGCTGCTTAGGTTTGTATGGAGCCACTTGCAGGCAAGCTGAGCTGGAGTGCCTTGGCCTGGACTGAACTCTTACTCCTATCAGCACTGCTGAGTTCGTAAAGGCTCTAAGCAACTCCTTTCCATTATGTCCTTGAATGGTTAGCACCCAGGATTTCAGGCATGGCCCATCTTTGTGGTATTCCTCTCCTTTCCCCATGCTTAAGGGGCTGCCTCGGAATAAGTACCGTATGCTTTCCCCTGCTCTGCAGTAGCGTGAGCTTTCAGCTTTCTGTGTTGCCTGTCCCCTGCCCTCCTTTGCTCACATGGCTGTCCGCTGGCTCACCTTCATTTCTCAGTGCCTCTATCTGATAAAACCGGTGCTGTTTAGATACGTTTTTGGGAGGTGTCGGAAAATATCCTAGGAGACATAGTTCTTTCTTTAGTCACCTTTTCTTCTAACCTCAGTCAGGAAATCTTGCTCTTCAAATTCTACTTCTCCAGTGGTCACCACCGTTCTCGCCTCCTCCTGTCTCTGCCCTCACTTCCCCTTCAAAAACAGGAATAACTGGCTTGCTGCTCCTGCTCAGAGCTCATGGTCCACTGGGTGTGTGGGACACCACACATGAAGTAGGAACTGCTCTGAGAGGAAAAAAAGGATGTTGCTGGTCCTCTGAGGCATACCTCTCTGCCTTTCTGCTTTCCACTGTTGAATTATCTCTAACTGCCACAAGTTTTAGGTGAGGTGGTTAGACAGAGCATAATATGATCTCTCCAGTGATAGCTTTTACAGTCAAACGTTGCAAGGTTTTTCCATTTCTTTCTTCATCTTTTTCCTCTTTGTATTCTCTAATTTTTTTGTTTGCTAATACTGGGATATCTAGGATGTATTTTTAGAAAGACTGGTGAATCCAGAATGCTCACAAATTTTAGCAGAAATGCCTTTTTTTTTTTTTTCCTGCAAAGCTGTGCCAAAGGTGCATACATTATTTAACACTTGTCGGTATTCTCCTCAATTCAAGAGTTTCAGCCATGTAGTCAGGCACAAGGAGGAAATAATATGTGGTATAAGTGATCACTCTTGTATCAGGAGCAATAAGTAGTGAGCAGAGACCATGAGGCTGGGACTTGTTTCTCTGCACGATTCGATGGATTGATCCATGATTAATCTGCAAACAGGAAGAAAAAGGGGATAATTAACAACAAACATGAAATTTGGAATGCAAAATTTGACTAGTTGAAGCCACAGATTAGCTGTATTTTTGGATTCAGAGACTATTTGGAAAGGTTAAAGCTAGGAGGAGTTCTGGAATAGGCTGCATCAGCAAACTGGTACATTATTTACTCTGGCAAGGTTTTCAGCGGTAGGGAAAGCTATTCCAGGAGGTGTTAGTCTGGGCATGGTCAGCACTGGCTCAGAGTTTGTATAAAATGCAGATTCAGGAGATTACTGGGCACAGAAGCAGACTTTAGGAGTTGTAAGGCTCCTAGGAACGTCAGCCTGTTGGACTATTGGATCTGCTGAGACGTTCTGTTCTCCTCTATGGAAAAGAGGAATTGGCCTGTGCTGTGGAATGACTAACAAATTGTCCCTGAGGACTGGCCAGTTAGGTAGGAAAATGTTATTTACCTTAAAAAACGCAAAGTTTTATACACATATTCAAGATGCTAATAATAAACTGTCAGTGGAGCTTTGCTGTCCACTCATAACTGTGGTCATCTCTTCTCCACAGTATGACTGAGTGTTCGCATTTGTCATTTCACCCAAACTACTCATGCACTAAAACTAACAATTTGGCCGTCACATCTCTCCTGGGAGGTTTGGACGTGAATCATGGAAGAGGTTTTGGGTCAGTGCCACAAGTCATGGGAATTGTGGAAGGAAATTATTATATGCTAGATTTGTTTTATAGTAAACCACATACTGTCCTAGAATTAGGCCCCTACTTTACATTCTCAGGAGCCAAGTCAAGGAGTCCCAACTCAGACGAAATTCCTCTTGCAGTTGGAAAATTTGGCTGTCCCAAACATAATTTAGGTTTCCACTTGGCTTCTTGTTTACAGTTTCTTTTTTTCTCATGTATTTTCTCTTCAGATTCGGGCTTGCTCTTTCACATGAAAAATCTGCCTTGATTCCTTGAGTGGCTGGTCAGTACTTTTCTTTTGGTACTTATTTCTCTTCTCTTTCATATAGTTAAAGATATTTGGTTGAGCATCCTCACCTCACATTCTGGTCCATACATTTTTTTTCTCCTGCAGTCTCACAGGGGAGGCAAGGGTTATGAACATCTTTCTGGAGATGGCAGGTACCCGGGGTAGGCCCCATTTAAGGCTGGGTTTTATTACACCCTGCCCCAGGAGCTGAGGGCATTCAGTACATCACATACATAAACCAGCCGAAGAGCCAGTGAACTCAGCTGCAGCAGAACATCCATTTGCTATGGGATTGTCCACTCTGAGTAACTCGCTGATGGAAAAAGTAGACTGATAAACCCTGTGTATTGATTTCCAAACTGTAGTAATTTCACTAGCATGCCTTAAAAAGCAAACAAACACCCCCCACCCCCAAAAAAACCCCCAACCCAAACCCAACCGTAAACCCCAAACTCTGCAGAAGGGAGAGCAAAACCTCCAGGGAGATACTGGGTTCATTCTGCCAGAATCTGCAATATCTCAGGTAAGGTCTTCTGCAGGAAACTAAAATAGTTCGTGGGAAGAACTATTAAACCAGCCTTGTAGAATCAACATGACATTTTATTGTTTTGTAGAACTTGCTTTTATGTATGAAAAATAATTAAAAGGGGAATACGATTAAGCTGAAATTAGCTAAGGCTGGATAGATTCAGCATAGAAGTAATGATATCTGGGGCTTAACAAAAACCAACCTGTCATGCTCATCCAAATGGTATTTTGAGATATGTACTGAGCTTAAAAGAACTAATATTCCATTTGAACAGAATAAAAGATACTATTTTGGATCTTATTCTTTTCTGAGGCACAGCTGAATGGTGAAACCAAGCTTTTTCCATATAGAGATATGAGACAGAATTCATACTTCACCAAATGAGACCTTTACGCTTCCACCTGCATATTATGGCTCTAATAAACACGTTATCAGCTCATGAAAATGATGGCAAACAGGTGACTGGAGGATTTGATAAGTCAGCAGCAAAGATTAACAGATTTTTCTCAGGGAAAAGCTACGAGAGATTCCTTTATTTAAAACAATTGCAGCATGTGAATTTACTGCACTTAAATCATTACTGGCAATTAGTATGTGTCAGAAAGGTTGCAGCTGGCTCCAATTACAGGTAGGGCTTTTAGAAGCTGAACTTAATTGTATGTGTGATAGTGAGAGGCTGAGCAATGCATACCAGCATAATGGTGCTCCCAGTGCAGAAAGGAGGGCAAGATGTTATGAGCCAGGACCTGATTATTTTAACTAGGCCTAGTCCCTGCCTCCTGGGAAATAGATATCATAGGGGAAAATTGCAGGGAACACAGCAGTTCACCTTGCTGAGCTTCTTTTGGTGGTGGGGAGAGCTTAGAAACTGTGCAATATATGCAATACTTCTGCTTTGTCCCTCTGCAGTAGGTTTGCCCAATTTAAGGTCTTGCAAGTCATATCCAACCTGGGCTGCATAATTCATCCAGGTTGAAGCCAGCTCCCTGCTGCCTCAAAGTCCCTCCAGCTGTAGGCAGGGAGTGGTTTGCAGGCTGCCTGGGTTTTTTGATGGGGCACTCCCTCTTGTGTAATTGTCATATGTGAAAAACTTTCGCCTTGTATGATGGCTGCATGTTGGACTCTGTGGTATAAGGACTCATGGACTCATAGCCGTGTGCTTGGGATGCTTCAGCTATAGTCACGTTACCAGGATCTCTCTCAGTTGCATGATGGGGCTGTGGCCATGCACCTTCACCCTGGTCATGGACCAAGGTGACGTTTTTGTCATTGCAGTTCTCTCTCTGGTTGCATGACTGTGTTTCTTGTCATATGGCAAAAGAGTGATGTTTTGAATAGAAGACTAGGATGTGTCTGATCATATGTTAGGAATGGGGAACTGCCTTTTCATACTTCCATATGCAGTGGAACCAATGCGGTCCACCTTGCCAGAGAAATTTATCTTCAGTGCTCTTGAAGTTCCAGTTACATCAGCGATTGGTATCTCCTCATGAACTGTGTTGCTTCGCCTAACTTCTGTGCTCTGTTACAGGAGCCTTAAAATATGGAGGATAAGTATTAATATTCCCATTTAGGGACTCAGTCCTGCATATAAATCTGATGTGTGTCCCTGTGTCAAGATGATGCCCTCAGGTGGAGCCCAAGCTTACTGCTGGCTTGTGGAGGGGCTTGTGTAAATTTAGTGCTACCTTTTTGTTTCTTTCCTTTCCTCTCTCATATCTCCACTGGAGGAGAAAGGCTAAACCTTCGTGATCCATGTACTGCTGAGTCTTAGCTTCGTTTTTCCAAGAGAAAGTTGTATCCAGCCTATTGCATTTTGAAATATTTTGTTGGACAATTTCAATGCTATATTACTGCTTCAGCTGAACTTATTAATGAGCTGTAATATGACTGTATTTGTGTCTCCTTGTTCATTAGCCAGCAAATAGCACTTGTGTGGGCAGAAGGCAGGCATTCTGCAGTGTGCTTGTACTTGGGCTGATGCATGGAGCGCAAGCATCCTATTGATTCTTTGTATTGCTCATAAACCCATGTTTGATCAGCAGGGCATCTACCATGAAACTCGTTAGAGCTGCTATTTTGGGAAAGCAGGGTGATGTTTCACATACCATGTGCTAATGTGAAAAGGATGCCATGCTTGTAAAACTAAACTGAAACTTTGTTGGAGAAGCATTAAGCATTCCAGCAGTGCACACAGACCAACTTTCAAGTAATTCCTCCAAAGTCTTCCCTCTTACTACTTTTCTACTTACATCCAAGTTCCACAAATGTTGCTATAAGGTTGATAATCTGTTGTAAATCCCTAGCTCTTTCTCTGGGATTTTGAGATGGTAATAGTAATAAAGTAACAACTGGGACCTGGGAAAAGAGAGTTTGGGATTCCCAAACTCTTCCTATGTTAATGCACTTTTCTTTGTATCAGCATCAACAGAGGTACTTGCTGCTGTGTGGTCACCTAGGGTAGTTATTTGGAAATAGTGTTAGCTTGTTGTGTGAGGCCTTTGCAAACAGAAACACTGCTGTCGCTCTCTGTGTGATTTGTTCAAAAGCAGCACACCCACTTTTGATACAAATATATGCTGTCTCTACAAGAAATCATGTGTCGTAAGTCCAGTGGCTAAGATCTGTTCTGCCCCATTATTACAGCTCACAGAGTGCCTACAGTGCTGTGGGGCCTGTGGCTGGAGTTCTGAAGCAGCACCATGTTGCAAATTCATAATTTTCATAAGGCAATGGCCCATCCAGCATTGCCTGAACTGGGTTGTGTGCTGTTTGTTGCTGTCAGTTCCTGAGCACAGAAGTGCCAACACAGGAGACAGAGATCCAAAAGAAACTCTGAATATGTTGAAGCAACACATGCTACATCCCTTTCCCAGCTTTGTCTCGGTGTCTCAAGATAAAGGCCTGTTGCACGTGTGAGAGGGATGTCATGTTTGGGGCACTTAGAGCCATGCAGCTCAGTGGAAGGGCTGGGAGTGTTTGGAGGTGAGCTGCAGTAGCCATTACTGATGCTAAACCTAACATTTTATTCTGCTTAACTGTGCACAGAGCGCTGAACTTCAGCATTACTGGTCCCAGACAGGAGCCGTAGAAAATGGGAAGGGTAAGGAGCAGTGCTCATTGGGCACACATCCCTTCTCACAGACTCTCTGGAAGCTACCAGAGGGTCAGGCAAGACTGTCTGGGATACTGTAGGACCATGGGGCTGTCCTGTTGTCACCTCCCTGCAAGTGCCCTGCTGGCATTTTCTTAGGGCTGTGAGCTGCCTTCAAACTCTTTGGTAGATTCAGTGTTGCCAGCTCCATGTAGTTCCTGCAGCTCTCCACACACACCAGAGACATCTCCTTTTATTTTTTAAAATGAAAGCACAGATGCTCATCTAGTAAAGTAATTGCTGGGATGATTTTGCCTTCTAAGAAACAAAGCAACACTGCTCTTAATGGAAACTGCTGTGGGGTATGCAAGAAAGTTCATGTCATGAGAAAACCAGGCTGCTAATGGGCTGTCCCAGGTCTTGCTGGCCACATCTTCCCTTTGAGGACTCCAAGAACTGTACAGATGTCTTTTAATTATACTTCCACAGCTGAATACCCTGCTTACTTTGTGGGAACAACCTCCATCTTAGGCAATTCACTGTGAAGAATGGAGGTCGCAAATAGATTCCTCTCCCTTAGTGGCTTTATTTCATGGAAAAAAGTTCTGGGGAAATAAATCCAACCTCACACATGGGACATATTCTTTCATGTGCAGGCCTCCAGCAATTTGTTCTCTCACAGCTCATGTATTAGAAGAACTTAGGAGGAGTACAAGAGACGTAGAGATACAACATTACAGTACTAAATAAGGAAACTCCTTGTCTGTCTTCAGTGTTGAATCCTTCTTCAACGTTTTATTTTGTCTTTAGCCATCATAATCATATCACTTACCAGCGTTGCTTGTACAGATATCTTGGGGACTTTTGGTGAGACCTGGGGTCTGGGCGGAGGGCTTTTGTGGTCCTGTTAGCTGTTCTGGCTGTGTCCTGGGGTATAGCATTTTGGCTTTCAGGGCTATAGGAGTAACTATACGGCAAGGTGTAGTAGCATATGAGAACTGCAGATATGTAAAATTATCTGTAAGTTATTCAATGAAAATCACTCTCTAAATTATTATTATTATTATTATTATTATTGCCTTCAATTACAATCCATTTATGGCTCTGGACAATGTATACCAACAACGAGAGAGCTTTTCTTCCCTTCAGCAATCCTAGCTCTGTGAAGCTACTCTAAGCTCCAGAGACCCAAAGCTCTTTACGTGGGCCTTCTCCCTCTCCCTCGCCTACTCCCAGTTGAGACTAAAATGACTTTATTTCTAACAGTTTGCATTACATTCATGATTATAGCTTGTGTGTGAAAAGAAAAGGCTTTAAAACATGACTTGGTTGGACTGCAATCCTTTTTGAAAAATGAGAGCTCTGCTGACAAGACCCAAGGATCTTGGGGCTCTGGGAACAACACTAGCTAGTGCGAAACTTGGGATAAAAGTGGGGAGTCAGCAATACTTGAGGTCACTTTTTTTTTTTTGTCCCCACCGAAGACAGCAGCAACTGAAATGATTCTTACTTGCAATGAAGCCTCCTTGTATTTCTGTTTGACTTTTAATAATCCGCCTTCTTGTCTCCCTCCGTGCCTCAAGCAGTGATAGCATGGAGTTCCCTAATGGCCTAGGTGGCATTTTGAAAGCCATAGGACATGTCTGTCTTCGTTAAAAATCTGTCTAGTGAAAAAGCAGTTTCTTGTTTTCACAGGTTTGTTGTCCCCCTGTGTGGGAGGCAGTCCCTATTTTGTTTCCTCCATTGCCATTCGCATCCCCCATATTTCCTTTACAATGTCTTCTCTGTGTTTGAGCATCAATAGCTGGGCTTCACGCTCCTCAGGGCTCCGACTGGTGGGGATTTGCCTTAACAGCCAGTCCTTTCGTAGCAGGGCTTTTTCTAAGACCTCTTGCTCCCTTGGGAGAAGCTGTCAGCCCACACAGCTTGTCCTGAACAAGGGAATATTTGAAGGTTTTACTTAACGCACTTTCACATTTTTTCACGGATTAGTATTTTTTTAAACCCCCTTATGTTGTTTTAATTGAGTCTTGCCACCAAAACAAATGAACATTGTGTCACCACATCTCAGTTCCTTTCATACAGCCGCAGCTAAGAGAGTTTGGAGACGGTGCTACCTGCAGAAACGTTGAAGCCAATGCTATGTATAATCGTGATGGATTACATTCAAGCTACTCCATACATAAATCTGGTCACACCAGAACAAGAACTGTGGAAAGTATATAACATTAATGTACACTCATTGCATTCCTCCTTTCACAGGCTTCAAAGCTGTCAGGGGGGTGGGGAACTTCGAGTAATGGGGAGTTAGATTTAAACATTTTACTAGAAATCATTGCAGTTCTTCATGAAAAGGGGGATGCCCTTTCAAAAACAGTGCTTCTGTCATGTACAATGTCATGTACAATTACAAGGAGTAATGAGTTCTACGTTCGTTGTATTTTTATCGGTTGCAAAGAAGCTTTTCTCATTTTGTAAGTTTATTGAGAAAGGCAAAATTTAAAGAAAATACACCTTGCAAACTCTGTTTAAAATTTATAGTGCAGTTTTCTACTCCCTTTGAAACTAAAGACAAATTTCCTACTGACTTTATCAGGAGCAGTATAAAGCCCTAAAAAGATAAATAATGTTCTTTCTACCTTGTGTGGAAATGTGTTGTTGGGTTCCTCCCTGGATGGTGTTGGCTATATCTTTACAAGCATACACCAAGGACTGAATACGGCCTCACAGTCAACATTTTGTTTATTCAATTCGTAGAACATCTACTCAATGAAGGCCTAACTGGCCCTCAAACTGGGGAGGAGGAATATAGAGCAGGCAGCCATGCAAGGTAGGGTGTCTCCCTCCATGAGTAGGGGTGGCCAGATCAGGAGATCAGTACCTGGTGTGACACTTTTGAGCTGTAGCGCCTTGTGTTGGCACCTACCTCTCTCATACCGCTCATCTTTCAGAGCTGCTGAGCAGTCGGTGCCCCTAAAAATCCTTCTCTCTTTTTCAGTGGAGTAAGTGTGGATTCAGTCATCTAACTTAAGTCCCAGATTTGAAATTTTTGCTGAGGTGCTTGGCTGGTTCAGGCGGAGGATGCCATGTTATGTCAGGTATTTTTTGGGGAAGAGCGGCATGTTAACAGCCAGCTCAAAAGGAGGGAATTTCCCTTCCAGGCAGAATGAGCAGGCAGGTCTGTTGCTGGTCACCAAGTCTGTGGTTTATTTAACTGTTTTTTTGTGTGTTGAAGGCCCTAGCTGGTGATAGGGCTGCCAGGCTCAATTGCCAGCAGCATACTGATGGCACTAGGGCTTATATCTGACTTCCTATACCTGCAAATGCTGCCAGCACTAAGATTTCACAATGGCTGGGACACAACCACTGGGATGAAGGACAGTGGCTTCTAACTGAATTCAGGCAGTGAGAGAGGCTCTAAGGAAGGGTGGCTTTCTGCAGAAGGGAAAGCCACTCATCGGAGGAGAGCTGGCCCTTGCTTTTAATTTACAAAGCCCACTGCCCTTGCTGTGTCTATTGTTGGTTTCTTGTGCCGTGAAATGTTTCTTTCCCAGCTCTAGATATTTTTTGACTTTGCATCTTCCACTTGAGTGTGATTTGTCATGGCAATTCATATCTCTGTTACCTCCAGACTGAATTCCTGCAATGGACGATGAGGATGGAGGCAAGTTGGAGACTCAGCTTGTGCAAATATGACACCTTTATATCCTTGGGAAGACAAGCCACTACCACCCCAAGCCTTGACGTTCCTTCTGGCTCCCAGGCTATTGACTGTGGGCTGGCGCATCAGAGCCATGCATTAGTTACTACCATCGTTGATTCACTACAGCCAAGCCTTCAAGGCCAGGTCTTGCTCATGAAAGCTCCTGTTTAGTCACCTTTGTCCTGTGATTCATACACCTGTATTGGCATGCAATTATGTTTCTGCCTCTGAGCTCAGCCGTGGCTTGCCAGTCAGCATGCTGTTGTTACGTTAATAGTAGACGCCGGGCCCCTCCATGTTGCTTATTGTTCTGCTGAGGTTTGGTTTTGAGAAATGCTATCCACCTCCCACTTCAGCTAAAGCAAAGGGCACTGTTGTATGCAAAGAGAGAGAATTTCATAGTCCCTTATAGACCTTCATGTATAGATATAAATAATATTTGGAGTTATAAATAAACATGGAAAATTCTAGCACATTTATAAGCTTCAGCTTTTAATATTGTTATGCTCCTTGACACTCAAGTTTTGTCTGCAATCAAGAATAGGTGTTTTCACTGCTGAGATGTTCAGGGGCTGCTTTCTGGTGTGAGCTCTCTCTCGGTGATTCACTTCTCTAGGCTCCTAAGTAGTTGGTTTGCTCAAGGTGTTGTAGCTGTTGTTATCCTTGAGAGTAACACACAGGTCATGGCTGATAGAGATAACAAAACAGACACTGTTTAAAAAAAAACCCCCTCAGTTCAGAGCGCCGATGTTGTTAATAATCCTTGATCTTCACTGGCTGCTTGCAAACTTGACAGTGTGCTTCAGGGGTAGACTATTGGTATTTGCAGTTTTAACTAACAGGCAGCTGTGCTGTGGGATGCGTGTTGGGATATCATTAGGATCAGAATTACTGAACTGTGTTATAATCTAACCCGGGATCACATCTGAGATTTCCCAGTCAGCATGGGACTCCTTCAGATCAGGTAGCTGATGAAGCTCACATTGGCATTCACAGAAAACAGGAAGAATTTGAAATTGGAGTCGAGTTGGTGACATGACTCTGTCTCTAATGGTGATAGATATGTCAGGGGTTTACTGACTTTTTGTACTTATATTTAAAGGTGGGCCTAGATATGAAGACTACTTATGAGTTTTTCTGATTCCTCATTGTAGCTGTATTCAACTCGATTCTATAAGGGTAAATGGGCATGGGAGAACCCAGGCAGAAGAGAAACATAAGTAGGACAAAGCAAATACACATCATGTTACAAGACCATATGGGCAGATTCAGCCCTGCCTAAATGTGAGGGCTGCTCCCTCATAGCCTCTGCCACATCCCATCGAGTGAATGGTGCTGTATTCCCTACTGTTGGGGAGGAAAAAGTCCTGTTGTTGTGCACCTTAGTGAAGCTGCGTCTGTAGGACAGGCTGTATTTATTATGCGCATGTTGGAAAAATGAAGTAAAGAAAGGAAAAGAGGTTATAAACATAAAGAAGTGTGTACTTTTGTTTTCAACGCACCACGCTACATGTAGCGCTGTCAGGCTAATTGGTCGTGGACTGCATGGTTCCAGGCTCAGTTTAAATCCTGAAATTCCAAGACAGAAGAGTTTCTTTTGAACTTGCTGAGTGAGAGAGACTGAATTTTGGGTGCATTTGAAGCTGATTTCAGATCTGACTCTTGCAATAAAAACATGTATGATATGGTGGACATCTGATTTGTGATATGCCCCTCAGTACCTCATTCCGTGGCATAAGTTCATAATTCACCCACCCGGCGCACACAATGCTTCTAGGGCCAAAATCAGAACAGATATGCAAGGATGGGAATGAAGCTTAAAGGCGGAAAAGTTGAACACAGTCTCAGGCTTTTCCTATAGGCATGGACAAATCCCTTGAAGCCTCTCCCTTTCTAATTTTAGTGATAGAGATGGTGCTTTTGCAGAAATGTATGATTGCTGTTGATTTCTTTACTTAGAACTTGCATGACTTGTTTAAACAGCATTGCAGTTCTGGAGTTCTTTTGCAACATCTTTGGAGGGCATTAAAGCAATATAAGACAGACTAGGCCTGACCCCAGGGGAGTTGAGACATGGGTTCGAAAAGTCTTATTTGCTCATTCTTTCTTCAACCCAAGGACAGCCATCCTGTTTTGCACCTGGAGTACTAGTTTGTCCAAGGCACAAGTTGCTCCCAAATATTCCTTGAAAGGATCTACAGGGGTTATGCACATCTCTTCTCTAAAAGGATGCCTTTGTGTTTCCTGTCACTGCCATAATTGATTCTCTGTGGGTCCTGGGATATAGGAAAGGATTGTACTACTTCTGGAAGTGGAATGTCTATATACTTCCCTTGCAGCACGCTAGGTTGAAGATAACATGATGTTAACTGCCTGTTGCTGTAATATGCTCTGTAATATCCTTGCGGAAAAGCCAGTGTATTTCTGGAACAGAGGCATGCTGCAGAAACTCAGTACAAGTTTAGTCCCCTGGTCTGCCACAGACTCTGAGCCTGCCCTTGAGCAAGCTAGCTGGTCTCTGCATAGCTCAATTTCTTATGAGTACAACTGAAATAAGGAGACTTCCCTATTGTCTTTGTACGCGAGGGATTGTCTTCGTACGCGAGGGTGGGAAGTACATTAAAGACTGTAAAATACTTGTAGTCTGCAATGGTCAAGCCATATAAACCGTTAAGGTAGCTGTTAAAATACCTGAAAAAATAATCTGGCCAGAAGAGCCTGGGTTCTCCATGAGGTACTGCAGCCATTGCTGAGCCCGCCTGTGCCAGCATGCTCTACTGCCTTACATGTCACTGTTAATCAACATTTCCTTTCCTGAAAGGATTTGTTGAAGGAGCTTTTGAGTTTTACGCCATCTCAGACAATGCAGGTTGGCTAAAGTCTGGGAGTGCTCATCACAGACAGTAAGCTTTGAGATGATGCTAATACCTCGTAAGGGACCTGCTAGCCTGAGGTTCCTGCCGGTACTTGGGTTTTAGCTGGTTCAGGGCTTCTGTACTGTCCTAGATCAACACGCTTCATTGTAGTTCTCTGCATACTGCATCTTGCATCAGATCTGTCCCATTAAATCAGTGGAATTATTTAAATAAATTATTTTTATTAATTTATTATGTGAAAAATTTTAGAGCAAATTCCTTTGATGTGTGATATCCTAATCACACCCGCAGGGCATTATCAGGCACAAGGCACATCTGAGTGTCTCTAATTCCCTAGTGGTGTGATTATATCTCATAATATTCACAACCCCCTGGAGCTTCTTTACTGGTATAAATAAATCAATTATTTAAGTCAAATACTTTGATCATTAGAAGCTGCCAGTGAGTGCTTGAATGCCTGAGCTGTGCAATTCACCGGGAATGATCTTGCCTCTCAAAATGCTGAGCAGCCGAGCTAAGTGCTACCAGCACTTCATTTCAATCTGCTTTATAAATTAGATTAGAAGTCAGTTTCCAATACTTCATCCTGGATAGCAAGGAAGGGAGAACTTTACAGGGGTGGAATTATGAGATATTGCTGCCAACAGATCCTTTTATCATTTAACACTGCTGTCATAGGTTAAATATGAGCTACTGTTCATATTAACTAATAGCTATTATACAGAAAACTGACACAGGGATTCCAGCTAATGCCCATGAATCTGGTTCACACACACTGCATCATATTAACTATTATTTGCACATATGGATGGAAAGGAGTTTTGAGTCACTTGGGATATATGGCAAATTAGCATTTTATATCATATTAATGAAGTGCTAATTGCTCCTTGCAACCTTTTTTTGTGTAAATTGAATGGGTCCTATTTGCATTGTCATGTAACTGCTGTATTACCTTGCAGCACTTTCATTAGGATGAGGCAGCACAGGGTTCATCAAGGAAAAATATTAGTAATTGTGAGATAATTAGTTATGAAACTAATATTGTTTAAAGTAGAGCAGAAATATTGCAGTTGACTTTGGTTTAGGTTGGGAATATTTTTTATTACTAGGTTTTATAAAATATCTTTCCTTTTGCATATGTTAAACTGACATCTTTACAAACACAGCTCCCTGCTCCAATATTTTCTTTTTGAGTTCCTGTTTGTCAGGATGTTTTGCATCTTCTAATGAAACATGAAACAGCAAAAAAACTAAATAAGGGAGTAGTTTATTGCTGGCCATTTATCTCTGAAGTGAATCACAAGTCTGGAACATTTTGAAATTGTGAAATAGGAAAATATCTCTCAAGATACTGAATTTACAGGTGTCCGTGAGTCTGACCAAGCAGCAGCAAAGTCTGTAAAACAATTTAAGAAATGGCAAAGATGTTCAAGTCTTAATAATCATTTGCAGAACCTTGTTAACTATCACAGATAAAATTCTCCATAAGACTAAAATAAAGTATGTGATATTTTCAGCCAGGACAGGTATTTTGAGGGAGAGGGAAGAGGTGGAAAAAATGAGGTAAAAAAAAATTGAACAGTAATTTCCTGCTAACTCAGGGATGTTTCCATGACTGTGGAGGAAGCATGATTAATTTCTGAAGCCTCTGTGGGGAAGGCACCCCAGCAAAATGACATAAACCTACAGTAGAGGATTTAAATGCTTTTGCCAAGAAAAAAGTGAGCTGAACTTTAGGTAGCACAGCCCTTTGCCAGTCAATTCATCCAGATTTAGGGCCTGCACCTTTTCTTTTTCAGTGAAGCATTGGATACGGACAGATTGCAAGTTACAGCTGAAGGCGGTATGACAGCTTTATTCCTGTTGCATGGGCAACATGTTGTCTTTGATTGGGAAATAGGCTCTGGACTTACAGAAAGGTATGTACAAATACATGCTTTCAGATATTTGTATTATTAAAACAAAGGTTGTTAATACAGATGGACTAGTATTTTCATTCTCTCTCTTTTTGCTGTGTATGCCTATGCATTTGTGTCAACGTAGACCTATGTATTTATCAAAAAGGTAGGCTCAGCTTGAGAGAAAACTGAATGAAGAAACTGTGCATAATATAGTCTGTCACAGAATATATTCTCAAGTGTCCGCAGGGGAGGGACATTAGGACTCGCACCTCAAACAGATATCCTGAGTGCTCTATCCAGCTGTACAAACAATTGCACAGGACGTTGTCCCAGGTAGGCATGAAGCAATGCAGCAAGTAAAGACCCTGCTGACTTAGACTTAGGAGTGTTTCCAAACAAGTACAAGCAGCTCAGCATATTTTTCAGACCTGAAGTCTAGATAGGGGCATTTGCAAATTGCTTTGTTTTGCCCTGTATGTGATCCTGGCTTACCTGATGTAAAAAATGTGGATCATCTGGATTTCAGCTGTGTTCTGTCCACCCAGGGGCCAAACCAGAAATACTTGATTATGGTGCTACTTGCATCCGATTTGTTCTGAACCAAAGGGATTGTATAGGTGAGCTGGACAAAACTGGCTTTGTGACAACATCTGCTTTTTGCCTTTGCAAAATGCTTTCCACCCTGTCTACATAAGCTTAGACTTGCTGAAGTCTCTATGGGGAAAAATATTTCCCCTTTTTTTTTTTGTTTTTTTTCCTTCTTTCTTAAAAATACTTTGATGATCTTGCTATGGCATTCTGGGAGACTTCAGTAGATGGTTGTGAGAACACCAACATTATTTTATTGGTAAAGTCTGAATGCATCAGCAAAGTCTTACCTGACAGCAGTGCACTGAAATTTGCTGTATAGTGTGCGTCAGAGCTGAAGTTTTAATGGGCTTGTTAGTTATCACAATAAATGTGGGCCCTGCGGGGAATTGTTTACTGTATGTAAGAAGATGAGGAGGTCCTGGGTGTGGACAGGAGAAAAGGGCGATGTGGCAACCTCATGAATTTTATGGGTTTATGTTAAACAGCTGCTGTAACATCAGGAGGTTATCAGGAGCCTGAGGAGGTCCAAGAGCAAAGCTCTGGTAGAGGGATAGAGGAATCAGATGCACAAACTTTCTTCCCTGCTGACAGGTAGGGCTGCACTGGTATATTCCTCTGCTAGTCCAAATGAGTCCGGGAGAGGAGCTGAGCAAAAAAGGGAACTTCTGGTAAATGAGGAAGGCTGCTTCTTGCTTCACAAGCCGCTTCCTGTGTTACATGCTCATCTCTTTTCCAGGCATTGGTGACAGGAGTCCTTACTGAGCTCTGGAGGCCGACACTGGGGTATGCAGCTTTTAAGGTCTAGTTAAGGGCTTAGCTTAAGCTCATGGCTACAAAACTTGTTGACATGCAGCACAGTGTTCGGTGGCCTGTGAGAAATGAATTCAACTTCACTACGATTCCCTGCAGTTACTTTACGTGGATGAAAAGGCACCCCAAATTTCCTCAGCTGGCACAGTTTTTTGCTGTGCCTACAGAAATAAAGGGCTCTGAGTGAGTGTGAAGCAAAGCCAGCAAGTGTGTGCCAAGGGGGGGACTACAAATCAGGCTTGGAGACACCTTGTTGCAGTGGCATGGAGGAGACTTCATTTCTGTTGCTGAGATTTGTATCTCTTATTTGTCTTAAAAAAAAAAAAATTAAAAAGGAACACTTCCTTCTACGGGCTGATGAGTAAGAAGCTTTTCAGACACCTAAAATGAGTAATGTGAAAAATTAATAGTTTGGAGTCCAAAGCAAAGTTTGTGTGACCTCGNTTGATTTCAATTTGCCATGGGAGGGAGCAGGAGAAACAAGCCATTGGAACAAGTTCCTGAAGCTTCCCACTAGCTGGAATGTCGAACAGCAGAGTGAAAACAAACATTTCTATAAGGTCTGCCTTCCCAGAAAAGATTAAGTCCAGTTCCTCTCGCCTTGCACACTGTTGCTGGCAGCATCTGGTCCTGTTTGAAACAGCAAAGAAGGCAGGACTTTCAGTGCATTGATCTGGTACTGGTGTTTGTGGAAAAAGGGGAAAAACTATGGAGGGCATCTTACTTTAGGAGGGGGAGTCCAGGCTGCGGCAGGGTCCAGCTTGTACACTTGTGAAGGGCTGTGCTCAGCCTCTGGGGCTGGAGGGAGAAGAGGGGATGATCGTGCTCCATGCAGAAACCCAAGGCAGCACCCTGCCTTCATCAGAGCTCTTCTAGGGGTGCCTGCGTCAGGCAGCCCTCTGCCTTTCCCAAAATTCAGAGTCCTTGGTGCAGATTTCACAAGGCATCCTGAGCCTGCATGATTTGATTCTGAGGTTTGTGTGATTTCTGTCCGATCACTGTCTCAAGAATATTGCTTCTGGGGTAGGAGCCCCAGTAAAGCCTGCCTCAGGCCCACCTTTCCCTTGACAGGGAAGGGTACAGCGTGCACATGTGTCTCCAACTGGCCAGGCAAGAAGGAAGCTTTGATATTTGACTTGACTTTTTCCTCTTTAATACAGAGTCCAAGCAAAATCACAGTCCCTGTAGCTTGGCGTCTTTGACAATAATGGAGTGACTGAAACAAGATGATAAATTGAAATTTGGAAATTTAAATGGCTTAAAATCAATGCATCCGAATGTGACCAGGCTGTTAACATGAGATGAACTTTCTTGTGACCTATATGCACGCAAAGATTGACACCTATACAGGATCAAAGGAGCTTATGAAAGGCTAGAGTACATGAGAGGAAATTGAAAATGTGTAGGTTGTCGATCTCAAGAATGGCTTTTATTAGTTATTGTACATAATAACTATTGTGTCAGAAATGAAAGGGATTAACTCTCACCCAAGGTACTGCACCTGAGCAAATATTGTCTTGCCTGGGTGAAATTTGTGCCAACACAAAGAAGACCTGGTATGAGGCTATGTACTGCTTAAGTCTCACTTAAGTCTTCAAAATGAGGATTATGCAGGATTTTAGTGGTGCAAAAATATAAGGACAAATTTCAACCCTTATATTACTACAGTGTATGTCCCTGGAGCTTCTGGAGTAATGTAGAGTCTCACCAGAACACATCAAAGCTGTTGGAAAGTACTTTCTCTGCAGAGTGACCACTTTCCAGATTTGGGAGTTTCTCATGTCACTGAACTGAAGCTCTGAAGGCCTGTTAGAGAGAAACTAACTGGTTAAGTGGGTTTTAACAGCTGAATGTTTTATTCTCTGCTGTATTTTCCAATGGCTCAAATGCTTTGGTCTATATGAGCAAGCAGGGGAACATTTTGCTGTGATCAATAGGTTTTTCTGAGAAATATTGTAAATATGGGACCGCAGTTGACAGTTTGTTGCTGGAAGTGTGAATAGAAAACACTTGAAATTTCAGAATAAAAGTAACGAACATTTTCAGGCCGGAGGAAGAAAATTCTAAGTCTGGAGGACAAAGGAAATATTTCTCGTGCCAAATCCTTCTGTCTAGATCTGCTTTCAGCAGATGACACCCACCTTTCGATCGCACTCTTGCATCTGTGCCCAGTTTGCACATCTCTTGCTAAATATTTTCCTGTTTGTGGAAGAATGGTGAAATGGTTTCACAAGAACGCAGACCATTTGCTTGACAGCCGTTCCCATATTAATTGTGTGACTTCAGTGATAAGACATGCCTATGTAATCTGGACTGTAACCACCAGAGGGGAAAGGAGTAGGATATAATGTACACACAGTATTTTCAGAAAAGCCTTTCTTAGTTTTTTGGGGGGATTCCCATATTTATTATGTCTGCCCTTCCTCCTGCCACGATGTTGGCTGAGGGGAAAAGAAATGGGGAACCTCGTGGTGTCTTTCAGTAAAGCTGCCTCTCCTGCGTATTAGCCTGTTTCCAGGGATACCTTGTAGAGATGCCTCTGTTTTTTCCATGTATGTTCCAAGACATGGAGATCACTAATGGGGTGTGAGAAGCTTGGGGACACTGTTGTATAAAACTGTTCCTTCTGAGAGGGCGTTTGAAACTGCTTTGAAAATGCAATGTTTTTGAGGGACTTGTGTCACCTGCTATCCTCACTATAGTTTTCACATCATAAAAATACTTCCCTTTCCTATAAAGCTAGTATTGAACATTGAGCCCTTGCTGTATGGCTGACTTACTAGAGTTATTGGTTAGTTTGAAGGATCATTTTACGCTTTTTTCCCCAGATTTTTTCTTAAATGCTTTGCAACCCAAATGTATTCTGATCTGACTTTATTAGATTCATTTGTCCTGCACTCCCCTGCTCCCCTTTCCCTATTTAATTTGATCTTACACATATAACTGTAAACAGTGTATTTTTGTCTTGCATCGGTGTAGTGGTTGTGTTGTGATCTGAAGCTGATTAGTGATCTGCGGAAGCCACATCAATGCTGGCTTAGGTAAAATGATCACAGATCTTTCCCCAGTGACGTGCACGGTTCCCTACCTTCCTGTCAATTCAGAGTAGAGCACCAGAGGAAATATTGTTCCTCCTGGTGAAAGCAAATCTAATTTACTAGGTTTAAATAGTCCTGCAATCAGCATATTTCTAGCTAGTGGTAATTATATTGAGTTTGTTGGCTGATAAATTGATCCCATCCTACTCCTGTGTGTCTTTGGATATTGTGTTTCTTGTGTTGCCCTGGCCAGTATCTACTGATCACAGCGTCAATCGTTTTTGCTTCACAGCCTTTGCCAGCAAAACCTTTGGCTTGTGCTTTGCTCCTTTGAGTAGCTGATAATCAATAACAGCAGCATTTACAAGTGAGAATGAATAGGGCTGCTTTTCATGCCAGGAGTCCTATATGCTTCTCTGACATATGAGGAGGCCATAGGATGGTGATGGACTCCCTTATCCTTCATTTAATATTTGCCTGGTGTAGGAGCACTGCAAAGTAGTTCATTGTCCTCACAGGATCCCTGTGAGATTGGCAGTACTGCTGTCACCATTTTGCAGATGAGGAAATTTTTGGCAGAACAGAATCAAATTACATAACCAGCATTCCTCTAATATATGTATCAGATGGTGATATATAGAATGTGGGAATTCTACACTGCAGCACCTTATACCTCCTTCCCAAGTTTGGCTGAAGACTTGGCATTCTTCTTGATTTCTGTCCTAGTCAGAATTGCTCCATCATCTGCTCCAAATTAATTTCTGTAGGTTTTCCCTAATTTCCCAAATAAAAATACTGGAACGCTTTTGTGTCATGTTTACAAAGTGCATGGAGGTGAGGGGAAGTCTCAGAGGAGTCAGATCATGGATGTTAAAACTTGCTGTGACCGAGCTGTGAGTAAGCACAGAGCAAGCAAGAACCTTTCTGTGCTAGGTGTGTTTCCAGGGAGTCTTTCCTCTCCGTGGTCAACAACAAGTTTTGGAAAGCAGGATGGTTTTCCTTTGGTATGTTTTTGATACATCAAGGTGAAAGTAAGGGAATATCCATTTCTTTACTATTGGGGGAAAAATGCATTTAGATTTTTGTTTTGACCAACTTGCTCCCATTTTGAAGAGAAGGAGAAAGGAAGAGGGGGAGAAAAAAAGGGGAGACAGAGAGACCGTCAGAAGTTTTTCTGTCTTATTTATTTCTAGAAAAAATGTCACTAGTGAGCTTATTAGTATGGCATTTTCAGTGGAAATACAGTATTTCTGCTGGACAAAATGCAAGAATGTTTTATCTCATGGAATTTCCCACTCAGGAATGGAACAGTTCTTCATACTGCCACGGCTGCCTCAGCTCCTAATATGGATTTAGCAAGTAGCTCAAAAATACCCATCAGGACCCAAAGACGCAGCTGCTATGGTGGTTTTTCAAAACCTTAAAGGGGCATATCAAAAAACATCAGGAGAAAACTTTGCTATAAAAATTGTTGGTTGCAAAATAGAAAAGATCCTACATTTTGCCGCCGAGTTATTAGCCATTTGTTTTGATTTCTGTCACAGCAGGTTCTACCTAGAATATGCTATGAAGTTTGTTTTGGTTTTCTTTTGTGTGTACTGAGCCCGAGCAAAAGCCTTCTTGTGAAGATGTCAGTGCCATTTTGCTCTTAGAGATTGTAGCTTTCAGCTTGATCCTATCTTGTAATGACACTACTCTTGTTCATCCTTGTTTTGATGTTCTTTTGATGTAAAATGCATTTTCTGAATGAATAGGTTTGCTCCTTATTTATAATTCAAATTGCTAAAGCCTATTTTCACTGACTTTTTAATTATGCAACATTTAAATCCAGAGTTCGTTTTCTTTCAGAAGAATCCTCAGAGGGCTATTAAATACCAGGATAGCGCTTTTGGTTCAGGAAGTCCCTGAGTCACAAAGTGCTGCAGGAGAGTGTACTGAGGAAGTATCGCTGCCCATTTACCCCGATCTCGTACTTTTTCCTAAGTTTGTGCCGTTGGTTAGTGCTGGAGGCACGATGGATCTGTGGTCTCACCTGGTACAGCTCCTTTATGTCCCTCTGCACACAAAACGTACATATGTCTTCATTCCTTGTGCCTTTTTTGGATCCCGCTTACTGCATTTCTTATTATGCAACTGGAAGTCACTTATGGAAAGGTAAACGTGTTTTTAGGGTAATATCCTAGCAGAACTCCCAGACTGTATCTGTGCTAGTAACCTGGACAGGGCCAGGAGTAGTGGCATGTAGTGACCTGTGGCGTTTAACTGTTAGCATGCTCCACTGCATAGTTTTGCCTGTGCCAGCCAGCACTCTCCCCGATGGTGTCTGAATATGGGTTAGGGCAGCAGCGTGAGCCAGGGACTATTCCAAGCAGGCAGATACGGATGAGGACTCCTCTTTGGGGAGCGAGCAGAAGGACAGAGTTTAGCCATATGGACACGGGCTGTGCCATAAAACTTGTGCTCAGGGGCAGGGAATTGGCCCTGGACTGCTACATTTTCTATTCCAAGGCAGGCCTGTTGATTTCTGCGCTGCAGTGCCAGGCCCTAAGACAGAATGCATTTACAGCTCTCTGTATACAGGACGTAATTTTAATGCCTGGCTCCCGCTGCAAAATATGTCACAGCGAACTTCAAGAGGATTGTTTATGTCCCCAGAACCTTAAGCTGGAATAATGACTCTAATTTATTTATGCACATTTTGACAGCTTGTTATGTTTTATTCCATAAAGCTAAATGTGGTCTCAACACCTTGGAGTTATTGCTACTAAGTAATGATACCAGGGAGGGATAGGGATCTTTGTCTCTGAGCAGAGAAGATCTTTTCCACTCTGTAAGGTTTTGAAACCACTGTCCTTTTGTCTGCATATCTGTTTGAGAAAGGACAGTGAAACTGGGTGGTGATGTGGCCTAGCTGCATAACTGAGCAGGAACAGATTAACTCTACATCAGCAGTGAATGCTTGAATAACCCAATAACCGGTGACCTTAGCATGGGACCTGTCACACTCAGACAAGAGCTGGGGAACTCTGTCCTAGACTAGAGCCTTGTAAATGCTTGCTTGCTCTCTAATATGACTCAGTTTCTGTTTTAGATCTGCTGAACAATACAGTTTGGGTACCCCCTTAGGAGAGAGTTAGTCTCTTCTCTTTCTCCATGGAGGTCTGAAAGACAGTTAGACCCCTTCTGGTCTGCAAGGGTTGTATCATTTATGGGTGTGATTGTATAATTTATGTGCCCATAGTGTTTCCTGTGTCTAATATAATGGGTTAGGTTTGATAATACATTTACAGCTAATCAAGGTGTTCATAGGAGCACTGAGTAGTTTTGTAAACCAGTAGGATATGATATTGGTAGGTTGTAAGGCAGTTGTGGTGGTTTGACCCCGGCTGGACACCGGGTGCCACCAAGCTGCTGTCACTCCCCTCCTCAGCAGGGCAGGGGGAGAGAATGAGGTGGAAAGAAACCTCCTGGGTCAGGACAAAGGCAGTTTAATAAAACAAAGCCCATGGGCGGAAACAAAAGGGAAAGGACAACACAGACCCCCCTCCCCACCTCTCCCCACAGCGACGCCCAGCCCCCTCCCGGGAAGCAGGGCCCAGCACGTGCCGCGGCTGCTCCCGAGGACACAGACACACGTCCCAAACCAGGAATGCCCCCCGCTGCCTCCTGCCTCCCAGCTTTGATCCCTGAGCAGGCGTCACACGGTACGGAATAGCCCCGCTCAGCCCGGGCCGGCTGTCCTGGCCGCCCCCTCCCCAGATCCCGCCCAGCCCCAGCCCACAGCGGGGATGGGGGGGGGAATGTTGGAGAGGGGACGGACAGGGGAGAGAGAGGGAGAGGGAGAGGGAGGGAGGGAGGGAGGGAGAGCGCCAGCCCCGGGGCTGGGCAGGCACCGCCCGGCCACAGCCAGACACTGGTGCCGCCTCCGGCCACCGGCACAGAGCACAGCGGGCTGCCAGGGGGAAACCAGCTACCCTCAGCCAGACCCGGTACAGCAGTTTTGACCAGGAGCTTAAATGAAAACAAAAGAAAGCAACTGTAAAACCAAAGCACTAGGCATTGGATTCTGTATTACTTTGAGTTTCTTTTTCTGTTCTCTACAGCAATGTCTAATACTATTTTAAAAAAAAAAAAAAACCAAACAACCCACAAACCTGTGAGGAAACATTCCCAAGCACCGCATTGTCTACGCTTAAAGTGTTAGAAGAGTCCCTGGCAGGCTCTAGACCTGGGCCAACTAGGATTCTCCCAAATAATTTACAGGCACCGTTCAGGGATTAGCTCCAACCAGGGACCCACTCTGAACAGGTACCTTACCGTCTTGCTTTGGAGGCTAAGAGGGTTAAATGGTATGAATAGGAACTATCTGCAACCAGTAGCTGTAATCCCGAAGAACAGTCCCAGGATTGTTCAGTTTGCTAGTACAGATGTAGCTAATGCAAGTTTACTTCTATACCATACACATTTGGAAGCAGTGCTGAAACAGGGAAGGGGAGAAAGAATATGTTTAACCTAATCCAGGATATATGGGGATGACAGAAATCACATTAACACAGGCTCTTAATTCCTTGCTGAATATCTTCTATTGGCTCTAAGCAGTGGTAGCACAAGAAAAATAACATTCATGATGGGCCAGTGTGGATCCCTGGAGTCTCAGTAGGGACTGCTGAGAGACAAAGCTGTAAATATGTCATGATAGACTGAAAAGAAAGAGGTACCACTCTAGGGGGGAACGCAGTGCGTAAGCATCGGCTCATGTTCCCTGACCTGAGTGACAGTCTGAGAGATAGACTGTTCATTGCCTTCGGGCTTTAGTCCTAGTTTTAATGTTTTTTAAATTTTGTTTTATTTTATTTTATTTTATTTTTTTTAAGCTTCCTCTTACCCACTACTCCAACAGCACAGTTTCTAGGGCCAAGCTTATTTACAAGTCACATGGAGAACACTAGCTACTGCTTCAGGTAAAATGGGAGGGTGTTACTCTGCTGCTGATACAGAAACGCTGATGAGAATGATCAGGTTACCATTCATTTACTAACTCCTTAATCAAAGGTTTAACTAGGTTTATAATCCAAGAGAGCGTACTGTGGCCACACTAGGATTCATGTGCAAAGTCATTCATTTTCAAATTCTAGTGGTAGTGGTTTGGTTTTCTCACTCCTGTCCTGAGGGACAGCTGTTAATGACCAAAGTCAACGCAACAACTGACTGCTTTTGCAGCCCAAGCAGGGAGATCTGCTTGAACATGGGGAGTGAGCAGAATTACTACCTCTTTTGGGTTGGTCCTTAATATCAGGATTTGAATCTTGTATTGTGCACGTCTCATGAGGATGTCATTCTCCAGGTTTATCAGAATGGCATTCTCATATAGTTCTGTAATCAATGTGACAGTTCCCTGGTCACTAAAGTAACTTCCTGGAACAATAGTGTGAAAACCATGAGTGTTAGTCAGTGATTTAGGGCATTTTTAGGTCATCAAATGCAGCTGAAAATATTAATGTGTAAGAACGTAGGCCAAATCTTGGCTATAACCTGATCTCCGAACAACATGCTCCTCTGTCCTTTTTGTGAGAAGGCAGAAATTTGTTCCATTTCCTGAAATGATTGCCGTTCCTGTTGTTAGAGGCAGAACTTGAAGGTCATTGAAGAAATGAGCCGCTGGGAGTCTAAGTTGAGTTATACCGTCAGTGAACTCTGCCATTGTCAATCACAGCCATTTCTCTGTGGTGTTTCAGCCTTGGCTCCTAGTCCTAGCCTGAAGTATCTGGTTTCTTTTCAGAAGTGGCTGGTCCTGACACATAGTATAGATTGCACAGCCTATCTGTTTTTAGGGCCTTGCCTTGGACTCTGTTTCATCTTGTAAAATACACATAGTTCATCTCTAGTTGTGTCCTCTTTTCAGATGGGAGACACTGGCAGCAAGAAGTAGCTGGTGGAATTCCTGCCAGCAGGTGTTTCATTTTATTTGGCTGCTATAGGGGTTTTTGATATACTAGCATGATTTTTTTTTTTCCTTATCTGTGAATTCATGTGGAAGTGAATTATGGAGCTGAGGCCTGGCCTACATTAGGAAGTTGCCCTGCTTTAAATTAATTCTCTATACAGTCAAATGGGACCTTTGGGTGTTTGGAAAGGCCAACCACTAAATGCTTTCCCATTTTCAAACGCTATGGGAAGGAGTTCTCATCTTCACACTGCTGCTCCAGAGAGATTCACCCTGCAGGACAATGGGGTGGTTAGTTTTCTGGCAGATAAGCAAATACTCATGGTAAACTTGAAAACTCATAATCTTTTCTAACTTTTCTGTTCATTTTGTTTTACCCTCAAGACCAACAGTTTCTGTGCCATGAGGTACGCTGGTGTTTATCTCTGAAATGTTGTCCCCTGATCTTTATTAGCCCTTTGAAACCAAATGCACACTGTGCATAAGTTACTGTGCTTAGTCCTTCAGCTAACAAATGGCTAGCTAGCTAGGTAAAAATAAGCTAACTCCCTAAAGACTCTAGTCTCCCAGCCCATCAGGGTACCTGAGTATACAGAGCTAGAGCCCACAGTAACTTTTAGCATTTTGCAGTGTATAGACATATGTGAAAGGGAGATTGTGACTTTGTATGACTTTTATAAGGAGTTGGCACAAGGTTATATAGTTTACTTTGGGCTATATTTTGCTAGCTTTTGCACGTATGGAATAGCATCTTCCTCTGCAATAATGTCACCTATAGAATGGTGTCAGAATCTGTCCTACCAGCTGGAGTGAGCTATTTCACATTGTATCTGATATTGTTTCCTTTTTATCTGTTGAGATAGAGTGCTTTGCTGTGTATCCTGATATCCCATGGCTCTCTTTTTGGAGCTCTGTTCACACATCTTGATTCCATCTGTACTCTTGAAGAGGCCCGTTAGGTGGAAGATGTATCTGTCAAACACATGTAGATTCTGGACAGCAGCCCTTTACGGGTCACGCCTTGAAACATTACTAATTTGATTTCAAAGGGAGCTATTACAGAATGTCTTTTGTGTTGTTAGGTCTCAGGAGAAGGACCTCAGTTGGACACAGTGAAATGCTGCATTTGCTATAGCCATGGAGCCCCTTCTTGGAGCAGATATAAGAATCAGTCATGTCTTTGTCTTGGAGCTCAGTACCTCTTCAGGAGGAGTCCCCTGATGAGAGAGGGGGACGGCTGAATATGTGTTAAAAGGTCCAGGGGACAGAAACTTAGTGATCCACAGCATCCATCTGATGCTGTCCAAAGCTGTTGAGCAACCTCAGGAAATGAGTGGAAATCTGACTCTTGTTTGACTATCCTGAGTCCTGAAAGTGGGATGGTGGGTGCAAGAGGGTTGACGTACACATCTGTGCACTCTGTGGTAGTGCTTTGAAGATCCATGTTGTAGCCTATGGTTTTTTTATGATGCAGTCATGTGCATTTTTAAGACTAAGAATTAGACACCTTTGTGCTTGAAGTTAAGCATGACCATGACTCATTCAGCTGTCACTCTTACAGACTTGGTGTGAGAACCATATGGATGGGAAGAAGTAACCTAGACCCAAGATGCAAGTTCACAGATTGCAAGACAGGAGGCCAAACACTGAAACAGCATCTGACAAAAGTGAGTCAAAGTTTACACTTCTATTTGGTCAAATTTCCAACATAAATTAATCCATTGTCTCAAAGTAGTGGCTTTTCCCACTGGTAAGCTGTGGATCTTCCCCCACAGCTACTTCACTATTTGCAGTTAGTTACAGTTGCTCATAGGCTGCACGATCTCTGAGCACATTAGAGCCGTAGTAGTAGCCTGACTGGCATTTGTAAACAGGCAACGCTTGGGACTTAGTAATACTCTAACTCAGTTCAGTAGTGTGCCAAAATAAAGGTCATTTCAATTTCATGTTATGTCACGCAGTTTTGAAGTGACATGTGTTTAACGAGTTTTCTCCAGTAAATGAACGATAGCAAGTATTACACTAATAGGCTTTGATGATATGCCCACAAAAAAAAAAAGGCAAAATCTTTCCAAAAACATTAAACTGATATTTTACCACAGAAAAAAAAAACCAGAACAAAGGTTCAAACTCCTGCCTCCAAGCTTCCGTAATGAAGAAAATCAGGCTTTTTGGCCCTTTCCAGATGACGGTTTGCAGAAGTTTCACTGTAATTTATTTAAGTGTGCCCATCACTACCGAGATTGAGGCTGATCTTCTAATAGGGATAGGAGAGCATGAAGGGTGGAAGTTGAGCTTGTCGCAGAAGCTGTATCACAAACCTCATGACAGGACCACTGAAGGAGTGAAAAACTGGTCCCTATGTGTATGGAGCCTATAACTGTCCATAGAAAGGTTTGGAGTAGTTTCTGTCTTCTCATATAGCAATGCCTGCTTGTCTTGCCACTCTGCCCAGTACCCCAGCTGGTTGTTCCCTGTCATCTTTCTGTCAGGCTATGGACTCAAACAGGCACAAACTGGAACACAGGAGGTACCGTCTGAACATCAGGAAACACTTTTTCACTGTGAGTGTCGTCAAACACTGGCACAGGTTGCCCAGAGAGGCTGTGAAGTCTCCATCCTTGGAGAAATTCCAAAGCAGTCTGGACGTGGTCCTGGAGAACCTGCTTCAGGTAGCCCTGCTTGAGCAGGGTGGTTGGATCAGATGACCTCCAGAGGTCCCTTCCAACTGCCACCGGTCTATGACTCTGATTCTATGACTGCTTGATCAGGGCTGCTGACATCTTGTCATTCAAAGGCTTAAAGGTGTTGAACAAAATCTGTTACCCAACTTTGTTCTTGGGAATGTTGCTTTTAGTGTCAGCAGTGAGTTGTGTGGCACATTAAAAAAAATTAATAGTTCCTTCAGTACAGAATAGGAGGGAGAACTGTTTTGATTCTTGGTGGTATAGCTTTTGAGTGTGCAGGAGGGACTGTTGCATTGAGACTGCCTCTCCAAGGAGGATGTGTGAAGACTATAGGAGGTAGGGTGAACACTAGTAAATGGCTGGTGGTGTAAACACTAGTAATGTACACCTTTCAGCAGTTTGCAACAAAGCCTATACCAGTTGGGCTTTACAAAAGTTGGTTCTTAATGTTCTACGTAATGTTTAGTAGTCAGAGAATGAACTGTCTTTTGAGCTGGTCCCACACCCAGTGTTGTCATTTTTTTGGTCACTACTCCCACTGAAGTCAAACTGATGGTAAACTGCGAACTGAGAACTCAATAATGTATGCAAAATAAAGTGTCCATCCCCTTGCACCTCCTGTCTGCCCCCAGTGAGCAACAGGAATAGGAAGAGATCAGGGCTGGTTTCCTGCCAAAATTTGGCATTAGGCTGCAATCTTAGAACGGGGCAGCTAAAGTCATTCTAGTTAGTTAATTTCCTTTGGAGACACATTTTTCTGAATGGCACTAGTGGTGTTATATAGTACTTCTTAGGTACACAAACTGCAAAAAGGGTGCTGTGTTGTATACAGATGCAAAATCTTTCTATGTTGTTTAGCTGATCAATTGCTTTTTTGGGTCAATGGTTATATGATATTATTTAACAGAGGATAGCTAAGTCCATATAAATAATAATTTAAAAAGTAGAAAGAGACCATGTACTTGCTGTCTTAAGCAATATGATGAAATTTAATAATACAACCATTTGGTACCACTCTCAATTGTTCATATAATCTGTTCTACAATGTTTTACTACCACCCAATAATCATGCCAAATATCATATGATATTAATATTTTTCCAGTACATGGGCATGAGCACTCGCATGAGCTTCTATGACAATAATTACAAATTATTTTCACAAATTTTGAAGTGTTTCTAGTCATATCAAATTCAATGCCAGAAGAGAAACAAAATGGTTTCAGGAATATTTATGATGCTGTGCTTGTTATTAAACATAGCTTAATGCATTCATAGTAATAGGAAACTGAAGTTGTTATCTTCTGAATGCATGTGTCATGCAGCTGAGAAATCTCTTAAGACAACAAAATATTGTGTCTTTGCTACTTGTTGACTGATACAATGCCCAGCAAAGTTGGTAGAAATTCTATTCTGAGCAGAGATAGCAGGATAGCACTGTGCTTCTCTTCCTTTGTCATAGATTTCTGTATAGCTGCGCATACATCGTGTCACTGTTTTTAATTGGCTCTGTTATCTGTCAAGGTAAGTTATTCTTCAGATCCTCTTTTACATTCTAGGTACGCAATGTCATCATGGTGCCTCTGTGCGGGGTACTGCGGCTGATCAGCCCCTGGCACTGCCACTTGGATATGTGCACTCGGAAGAAGGGCTGAGATGCGCGGAATTATGAAAGGGCTGGTGCCAGGGATGTCAGAGCCAGTAACCAGCCTGACGTTATGGGCTTGGGGGAAACCACCCCCTGGGACTGCAGCTGTGCTGCGGGGCTGAAGACAGGTTGGATTGCAGACGTATAGTAACGCTTAAAGGCTGGTTGCGCTGTCAGAGCGTTGTGTCTGTTGTTTCACAAGAGAATTGTGTGCAGTCTTCAGGCCTTTCATGTCTTGCATTTTATCCTGAGACCCATCTCCTTTTGAAAAGACGTTAAAAGGGGTCTAGCATGTATGTGGGTAGGATTTTTTTCCTAGTAGGAGAGAAATTTTTCAGACTTTGCATGCAAATTGTTGGAAAGAGGGGGCACACTTTCATATAAACTTAGAGCATGTGAAATGAGAGGAATGTGTTCCGTAAATGGTCATTTGTTTGAACGCGTGATCACAATCAAACAATGCATCTTAATTGTTTTCATTAGAATAATCTTGCAGTCCAGGAAAAAATAATATGAACACCATGAAAACAGTCTCCAAACTGTATTGTTGTAGTGTAAGACTTTAGTGAGATCATGTGCAGACAGTTACTGGGAAAATCAAAGTTACTGCTTCCGTAATAACCATGGCTTTGCCAAAACTGAATTTGCGTTGCATTTGCAGAGATCCTATATCTATACAAATGGGTTAAAAGGCCCATTCTCTTATTTACTTGCCTGTAAAAATATAAGTCACTGACAAAAAAAACCAAAGTCAATTTTGTCTGTTGTTGCTTTTGACTGATGCTGTTATATAGAACTGCTACTACTACTAAGTTGGCACTTAATTTTAAAAGTTAATTGTGGTTTTTTAGGACTCCCAACACTTTCTGGCTTGCATTAAATCTCTGTTGTCCTCTGGGTGCATCCTCTCTTCATTAGTGCTTCTTTAAATTTCAAGATGCTATATGCTGCCCCTGACACAAATGTGTATCTCCCAGTGGAACTTCCCATGCTGGTAGGGTTGGATAAAAGGCAGTGCACAATCCTTTTGGCCTGATCTACATCTAACAATGGGAGCAATTGTGGCATTAGGACACATATCTTAGTTTTATGGTTTAACTCGGCAGGCAGCTAAACACCACACAACCGTTCACTTACTCCCCACCCCCACAGTGGGATGGGGGAGAGAATCAGAAAAAAAAAAAAAGTAAAATTCGTGGGTTGAGATAAAGACAGTTTAATAGGACAGAAGAGGAAGGGAAAATAATACTACTACTAATGATGATGATAAAAGAGTATACAAAATAAGTGATGCACAATGCAATTGCTGACGATGCCTAGCCAGTTCCCAAGCAGCGGTTGCCACCCCCCAGCCAATTCCCCCCAGTTTAATATACTGAGCATGACATCATATGGTATGGAAGATCCCTTTGGCCAGTTTGGGTCAGCTGTCCCGGCTGTGCCCCGTCCCAGCTTCTTGCTGGCAGGGCATGAGAAGCTGAAAAATCCTTGACTAGTGTAAGCATTTCTTAGCAACAACTAAAACATCAGTGTGTTATCAACGTTATTCTCATACTAAATCCAAAACACAGCACTATACCAGCTACTAGGAAAAAAAAATTAACTCTATCCCAGCCAAAAGCAGGACACTTAGAAAGTACTTCAGGTGATATTGGAGTGCTGGAGGTATTTTTGTTATACAGACTTGGTTTCAGTACATTATAAAAGGAAAAGGCTCTACTTAGTATTCACGGAGGGATGAACAGATTGAAAGTTATGTTTGGGATGGGCTCTTGTCGCTACTGAAAATAACTGTGGAGTCTCCAGGGAGTCTATTCAACTCTGCCACATCTATGTTAAAAGGAAACCACGTCAAGTGTACTGAAGAACTTGGATGAGTTTCACAAAACCACTTCAGTGTCACTTAGTGTTTTATCAGTTTTAAAGAGTGCTGTACCTTTTTCAGGCAGGATAGGGATATGAAAAGTAAATAAACCATTCTTGTATCCAGGATGAAGGAAAAAAGTGGATGAGGAGGAGCGTGGAAAAACATACTGTAAATGTTGTAGGTTTTACTGCATGTAATTGCACAGAGCTGCTGTGTTGGCGTTGTGGACCAGCTCTCCACTGTCCTGCTCTGTGGGCTGCAAAGTGGCTGTAAAAGTCTGCTCAGAGTGACCATGTTCCACAGTCCTTGCACAGGTTTAAATACCCATTATGCGAGACAGCAAAGAATCAGACGCAGGTATGGGTTATATGCAAATACCCAGTAGAGTCCCTTCTAGATGCAGGAGGTTTCCCTGCTCACTGCAAACAAGATCTGCAGCCCACTCAGCCGCTGTTCCACTTAATTGTTCCATAGTTTCCTTGGCCAAAATCTTTTTCATTGTGTCTGAAAGAGCACCTCTAAGATTAGCTGTGAAAAATTATTTTTAAGATGTCCTATTTGCCCTTGACAGAAAAACTCTACTGGGAGACTGTGTTACAAAATGGGAGCTGTGGTTCAGGCTTGGTCATGCTGCTCCTAACTTTTCCCCGCATGACTGCACTGTAGCTTGAATTGATCATGGCAAGTAAATTGAAGCTGTTAGTTCATTTAATTGTCAGTTCTGTGTCTGCGCACTAAGTCAGTCAATGATTCTTCTGAAGTGACTGCTACTACATCACATAGCTGCTCACATGGCCATTGGATGTGTATTGATGGCGCTAATGGAGTCACTGAGCCAAGCTCACATCTAGCAATGTCACAGCTCCCCACATATTGATCATGATGGCAATTTGTTCTGCAGCAGTGTCCTGAAAGCCCAGGCAGTATCAGAATCCCATGTACTAGTTAGTAGATAGGATGACATAGGCCCAGGGCTGAAGAGGCTACATGAAACTTGAAAGAAGACAGTAAAAAGCAAAAACAATGGTGTTGATGGTGATACAGGATGCACAGGCTAGCTTTACAGTCATTGAGATTCAGCATCACTTGGAATACCTTAAAAATAATGAATGTAGGAATGATTTTTTTAAATATTGAACTTGACAGTAATATTTTAATTAAAAAGAACTTCATAATTAACTTTGGCCATTCTGAACGTAGCAAACATAGATGATTAATTTTTTGTGGACCAGATGATAGAGGAGTTTTGATAAATGTTTGAAAGACCAGCAGCTATCTTAGAAGCTAGTCTAGGGAAAATTTGCATTTGACCTGAGTGTGGCAATGGTCCTGTTGGATCTGAAAACATCTTGTAGAAAACAGCTGTTAGGTCACTAGTCCACCTCACCCTGAAGATAGATTTCTCTTAACTGTATTCTGTCTAGAGATGTGTTTTCATGTTATTTTGAAAGCTAACATTAATTTAACCTTATTTTGCCTCCTTTCTGTCTCTGATGCTGCTGTAAATAATCACTCTGCCTCTTGGATGTTTTGCAGCCTACCAGCATTTGTAGACTCACCACTTCTGATCACTGGCAACCTCAGCTATATCTAAACTAGTGACATAGAGATGAAAAGCTGTGTATTCCATTACTGACCCTTTGAGAAATACATTACTCTTCTCTGCCTCCTTTGCATCTGAAGAAAATTATTCTTCTTTATATGTTCTTTTTCTTCCAAGACTGTTCTCTCTTTGTCAAGCACTTTCCTTAAAAATGTCTTTGAGACCTATCCTGGGGAGCATACTGACCATCTTCATCAAAGAACAAGAAAGCAGAACAACCTGTAGCATCAGAGAATTATTCCTCACATGTACAATTGGATCAGATGGGATTGATACGACATCTGAGAATAATACATTTCTTTCAGAGCAGAGGCATTTGATTGTTATTTGCATTGATAATCATTCCATCATTCTAAGAATTCTTCTGGAAAACAGGGTTCTGTGTATAAACTAAAAACTTCACATTTCTGGGAGGGAGGTCAGTGATGATACTGTTGTACAAATGATCTGGGATGATGATAAGTAGTTTGCAACCACCTGACACTGTGTGACCCAGCCAGAGAAAGGTGCCTGGGGTATACGGGGGAGAAATGACAGAGTTGCGTATTTATTGTGCTGAGATCAACTGCGGGGCCACAAACAAAAATTAGTTCTTTCTCAGAATGAAAAAGAGAAAAAAAAGTGTATGCCATTGGGCACTACTGGAGGAGCACTTAGCTAATGAAGGTGCTAAGCCTATTGAAATGTTGAGAGTAAGTCCCGTTTCTCTACTGCTTACTGTGCTGAAGCAAGACCATTATAGGACCAAAGCAGTGTATCCATGGGAATGTAGAACTCAACTTTAAAATTTAAAGCTCTTAAGAAAGCAACTGCTTTTTTTTTTTCTTTTAAAGTAGTTTTATAAGTAGTATTTGCAGAACTTTTTAACAAATGGTCTAAAAATGGTACTTTATTAAGGTACCTAAGAAACAATAGGTATGCTATAGTACTTAGGATGTTACTTTAATGAGTAAATCTGGCTCTCACAAATCAGGATTATTTTGTAAGAATAAGGACTCATAATGTGAATAAGTGTTTTCAGGATCAGGTTGCACTCTGCATTGGAAATTTCTCAGAGTTAATGATTCCTCCAGCTAGTCATTTACTGCCAGGAAAGCCCTCCTTATTGATTATTATTGCATATTAGTGGATCTATCAGATATTTATTTTGCAAGTTTCTTGGTTAAATTTTCTGTATTGATTTCTCCCAGGGGTAAAAGAGCTGCAGAAGTGGAAATAGGCAGTCCTCTTTTGCTAGGTCTAGATATTTAAATTATTTTCAAAGTATCAGATCTATTACAGGAGCATTTGGGGCAGGCATTTGGATTCCAATAACATAATGGATTGCAAGACTTTTTATTATATAAATGTGAACTCAGAAAACAGCTGGATGGACCGTGTCAAGAATGCTAGCATGTAAGGAATCACAGGGGGGCAAATTTCCAGTAGAGTTCTAGACACCTGTCTTCAGTGCTGTCTGTGAAGAAGTCAAAGCTGTGTATGCAAATCAAACTGCACATTTCCAGCTAACACAGTTCTGTGTGTAAATGGAAATTTAGCAAGCATAAATTTAGTAGTCCCCTTTAAATTGGTCGTGCCAGTATCTGAGAGGTGATTGGATGAGTTTATCAGTGTTCCAGATATAGCTTATAATTGCTGCTTCACATTCTAAACAAAGCGATTAACTGAAACATATCTACATTTACTGAAATGAGTTTCATTCATTGAAGACATTGGGGCACATTTAATACCTTTTTGCTTTGTGTAAAGATAACAATAAATCTTGCACATTTGCTAATATTTAAATCAAGCTTCAAGTTAACCCAAATGACTACTTTGATGGAGAGGCAGGCTTTATGCATCCAACTAAAAATCTCTTTTTTTTTTTTTTACATAAACATTTTTTGTTGCAGGTTTATTTTTGATAGGACTTTGTATAAAGACATTGCCTTCAGGAAGAAACATTGATATTTTAGGGTTGTTTGAAACTAACGTGTAAGGTTATATGTTATGACTATGTTGTCTCACATGCAGTTGGATAAAAAAGAATTGAAATACCGCTGGACCAAACCTGCAACTCTCTAATTTTTCAGTGGAGATGGTTGCATGTGAAGCTACTTCAGAATGAAGCTCATAATCCTGGACCTCTTTTCATGAAAGGCTGAATATATGAAGGTACTTAATAAATCAGAATAGAGGACTTCTTGTAACAGTCCATGGAGTTACATACTTCACAAGGTTGCTTTTGGGGCAGCACAAGGCTAGACAGCAAGATGTAATTTAACCTTATGTATGTGTACCAGGATTTGCATAATTGCACTCTACTGCAGTTAAATCCAGTGGTAAAACTAACCTGTGGATCAAACAATCATTGCAGTGAGGGAGGAGGTTCATGCAGTGATTTTGCTACCTCGTCTTGCAATAAAATAAAGTATCAGATGGGCAATATTTGAAGAGTTACCATCTCTTCTCATGGCTCTATCAAATTTGGGTTACAAGTCAAAGAAATTTAAACTTGAGGTAACAAATGTTAGCATTAAAAATTTGGTGTTTGCTTCTTAGTAATCATGAGTTGATTTACACATGCTTTTTTTGCTCAGAATAAAGTCTGGTTTTGAACTGCTGCAGAATTAAAACAGTTGTTCAGAACATTTGAATTCACTAAATTATTTTTTGGAAGCACTTATTGGAATCACTAGTTTTTACACACCAGACACTATAAATCCAGAATAGGTTCTAAAAATTAGGCTAGTCATTACCTAGCAAGAACTGTTACAACTGATTATCTTTATGCCCACACTATGAACTTGGGAAGCCTACTTTTCATAAAAATACTTTTATATTAATTTTCAGACAATGGACACAATAATTCAAGGCTTGCTGCCTTCATTTGGAAGTTAATTTGGATGATAGTAAGGTTTGCATTTAAAGTGCAAAATCTCTTCCTGCATAAGTGCATGTGTGGACAGTTCTAATTCGAGAATCAAAATGTCTTCTTGTTTCACTTAATCTACTTTGAAAATAGAAGTGTTTAGCTTAATCCTTCACTGAACTGGAACAGGTCCACTTATTCCAGTCCACCTGTGAGTTATGTTGGAAAGGCAGTAGCTTTTCTGAATAACTACTATTCATTTCAGAAATATTTTTCCAACTACTTAGGTCTGAGCCTGATCTCAATTGACACGCATTGCAGCCTTCCAAATCTCAAGTCTAAATTTTGCAACCCTCTCATCAAATAACAGACTCCGTTTTAAATGCTTGGAAGACTGGACTCCAAAACTGAATCTAAGCTGTATTGAGTATTTGTGACAGAGATGTAACTTAGATTTTGTGGCTTTTACTAATTTCAAACTACAATTAATTCTTTGTTGGCTGTAGGTATGGTAGTAGCAGTATCCTTTAACAGTAAAAATGGCAGTGATGGTGGTCATTAACTGAACAAATTAAATCATTGATTGCTTTGGTACAGAGGAAATCAAGGCATGTGCACAAATCCCATCAATCTCAGTTAAATGGTACCATGACTTAGGAATAATTCCCTGAATCAGGACTTAAGGCTGTCAGCTCTAAGGAGCAAGTCTTGTTATCTCCGAGTGTCTGAACTGTGCTTAACCAACTAGAACTGTTATATGGTTGAGAACTTGAGACACAGTTGCAAAATATTATATAAACATCTTTTGGGCACTTCAGTAGATTCTGACAGTTAAAAATAAAATCCTTGCACTTAGTCTCTTGGGGAACTCAAGTAAAAAATGAGAATTTAAGATCCTTATGCAGTTTGTAGAACAGCTGATGTGCATACCTGGGTTACTCTGAAGGTCAAACACTCTGTATATTGGACATTTCAAGCTGCTGTCCTGCTTAAGTTCCAAATCATTAGCTTAGCAAATGGGAGCTTAAATACAAGCATAGTCAATGGGGAGGAAAAAAAGTGCGCTGCATAGTATGCCTAGTGACAGAAAAAGCTACAGAATGTGAACATGAATTTTTAATTCAACATTCCTTAATTTGAAAAAACCACACCACCACCAATCCCCTCCCCCCTGACAAGCTTGCAAAAACTAGGTCTGAATTCCCACTGGGAATAATGAGCAACAGCAAGAGTGAATGCTGGGAGAGAAGAATGCAATTGTATTAGGCTCCATCACAATGGGAGGTAAACCCAAATCATTTATAAAAGGTAAATGCTGGCAGAACACAGGGAGCTCAGAGCACCACGCTGCAGGTGTGATTTATGAGGCTGGGGACTGGCTATAAATCAAACCCTTTTGTTTTAAATAGTACTGCCTCAACGCAGGAGATCAGTTTACATGTAGAGGAAATGATGAAAAAAATGCAGTACATTGCATCCCAAGAATATTAGAGAATCAGCTTTACAATGCGACTATCAGTACCACATTCAGACAATGGATATCTGATGCACAATTTAACGAATGCTCCCACTGCTTGAACAGAGTGCCCTAATCTAGCAACTCAAGTTTGTTTCGAATGTATTAATTATGGGATCTATTTTGTGAGACCAGCTGTTAAAATCATTGCGGTTATGATCAGGAATGCATTGGCTATTCCTGTTAACTAGCTAGAAGTGTCCTTTTATGCCACTGAAGGCTCTGCCTGCTTCTATGTTATCTGTATTTTTCCTTAATTATAAAGGTTTATGGGTCTCATTATTTAGTGGCCTTGTCCTCTGGAAATGGGTGGATAAAACAATTAATTCCTAAGGATTCGAATAGGGAGTAGGCATCCTGGAAAGTTCTACGCGATTACAGGAAAATACACACCTCTGGCAAAGAAAAGTGCTTTTCTCCCTCTATTGGTTGTATAATTATCAAGTGGAAGAGGTTTTAAAGGTAACGATTTAGGAGCAAAATGATTTCTTCTGCTCTGCTTTCCAGATCTGCCAGGGCTTATCTTGACTGCATATTTTGCATTCATTTTGCATGCATACCACTAGAGCAAACTATATGCCTGAAACCACGCTGTGTGTCCTGCAACATGGGCCAGGGAAGCACTTAAAAAAGCTGAGAGAGGACAAAAGGCCTACATAAAGGGAGGTACAGCAGTTATAGTAGTGTTCAAAGAAATTTATAATGAAACAACAGCTGAGTGCATTGCACTTGCACGTATCCTAGTCATTTGATGTAATGGTCTTATATCAGAAATGATTTAGCAATGTGAATGTAAGAAGTTGCCTTTAATTCACTGATAAGCAGAGTGCCTTTATGTCAGCAAGGAGCCAAGAGACATCTTGTATTGCAATGCTTTATTACTTTTGAAGAGCCCCAAATGCAAATACTACAGAAACACACAAGCACAATTTCCAGGTTCTTTCTGAGGCTCTGATATTGATATAGCCAGCATCAGCTTTTGCTAGAGGCATTAATATAAATTGCTAGTGTGAGGAAAGTATCATTTCACTGAAATAATTGATTTTTTTTCTTTACGTATTATTATAAAGACACATCTACTGCCATAAATTTATGGGTCACTCTATAAATGTAAAAACATATTCCCTGCTCAGTAGAGCTTGCAGTCTAAATTAGACCAATATATGAAAAAGATGTATTGATGGTGAACAGAGAAAAGAAAGAAGTGACTGAAATTGCTTTT